>VWYH01000657.1:9068-35823 GCA_013399365.1 Pampusana beccarii | reverse complement strand
CCGGCCGTTGGCGGCGCGGAGCGGGGCGGCCGGCGCGGCGGGCGGGTAGGCTTTGCCGCAGGGGGCGGCGGCGGGGAAGGCTTCGGCGGGCGGCGGCGCGGGGGTACCGTTCATCTTCCGGCCCCGCTGCTCCGCCGTCATGTGGGCGGCGATGACCCGCTTAGTCTCCTCCAGGTCGGGGTGCAGTGGCAGGTCCCGTCGGCCGCCCCGGCTGTACGAACCCTCCAAGCAGGACTCGTAGAGGGACAAATCCTCCATGAACTTGGTGGCCTTCAGTGCCATGTCCTCCTCGTACTTCTCCATGCTCGGCCGGAGCCCGGCGGCGCGGGCCGGGGGAGGGATGGCGAACTCTCTGCGAAAGCACAGCCCACAATAGGAGAGAAAAAAAAAAAAAAAAAAGCCGGAAAAAAAAAAAAAGCCCCCAAAGAAGCCCCTCAAAGGAAAGCCCCTTCCCGCGGTCCTAGCGGGGCAGCGGCGGGACGCAGCTCCTTCTCCGGAGGGCTCCTCAGCAGCGGCCAGGCGAGCCGGCAGTCACCTCCGCGGCATCCCCGCGCCGCGGCGCTCAGCTCGGTGCGGCCGGGCTGCCCGGCGGAGCGCGGCGAGCGGCGACGAGGAGCCCCTGTGTCACTTTGCAGCCTTAAATAAGTTGCTCGGTCCAGTCAATGGCGCGCTGCGCGGAGGAATTTGCGCTCGGCGGCTCCCTGCCCCCGCCGCCCCCGGCCGGCCGCCCCGTGGCGGGGCCGCAACCCGGCCCGCACCCCCGGGCGGGGGGCGAAGGCGGCGGCCGGCCCGGAGGGGCTTTGCGGTGCGGCGAGCGGAGCGCGGGGCGCGGCGAGGGAGGGAGGGACTCTTTTGTGTGGGGCAGGAATGCGAGGAAGGAGACTGGGCGCTGCGTCCCGCTGGAATGTAGTTAATGCCGGAGCCAAACAATGATTTTCACCGAGTCAGTCAGGGAGAGGGCGGCTGCGGCGCTGCTCGGCGGCGGGGCCGGCAGCTCCTTTCTGCACCGCCCGCTCTCCTCCCGGGCCGGCGCTCACCGAGCCCTGCCCGGGGCGGGCGGTACCGCTCCTCGCCGCGGAGCGGGAGGCGGCCGGGCTGTCACCGCGCCCCGCGGGCGNTCCCGCCCGCGGGGGTGCGGCGTGCGCCCCGCTCCCCTCCGCCGCCCGCGCCCCGACTGGAACTTTCCGGCGGGACCCGCGGGCTCGTCCCGCCGCGGCGGCACCGGCGGAACGGACCGGCACCGCGGTGGGGTCTGCGGGGCCGGGGGTTACGGGACCAGCCCCGCCGCTGCAAATGACTCATACCTGTGCGAAATGCCCAGAACCGGCCAGGTGGCTCTGCTGAAAGGACCTGTGCTGCAGCACGGCGGCTGATAATTATTTGCACTTATTTATTAAAAAAAAAGAGGCAGTACTGAGACATATGATAAACATATTGTGGCTTAAAGCAATCTACGAACTGCCACGAGTTTAAGAAAGCACGCTGCTGTCAGTGTAACTTTGCAAGAGCTTCCTCTGTTGATTCAGCAATCTGTTGATTCAGGCTCTGCACTGCTTGCCGTTTACATCTGTACACACACGAAAAGGCTGTCAGGAAACACCACCTCCGAAATGGCTGCTTCCTGAGCCCTCTGACACGAAACCGTAGCCTGCATGTGAATTTTTTTACAACTAAACTGCAAATCTCTGGCCGTCATTTGTGTTGATGGCAAAAATGCTTACAAAACCCCAACAATAGGTACCTGGGGTGTGTCCTTACACTGCTGGGTGCTGAGCACCCTCTGAGGAGAGAAACAGGTTGCAAGTTTGAACTGCAGGCACTCTGCCCACCAAGAACATTTTAACCTGTTATCATAACTAATTAAACATTAAAAGCAACTGTGTACTCAAAAATGTCCCTGCTGTGGAGGGCAATTGATTGGCAACATGTTTGTGTGTGCAGCGGTGGCAAGCAAAAAAAAGAAAAAAAAAATCCAATAAACCCTGTAAATGTGCACAGCAAGACCAGAAAATCAAATCTCTTAGGCATGGCAGAGGTAGTACACTGTCAGTGTGAACACAGGTGTGCACATACAACCAGTCTTGGGGGTCAAGTGCTCTTTTCTACTCTATGTTCACATCTCTCATTACGTGTTTCACTGATCTCCTGAACAAGCTTGTTACCATGTGCTTCTGCAGCTTAGTACTTGTGGAACAGTAGGGTATGGTGCAAGCGTACCGGCGCAGAGCTCCTTCAGTCATTCCTGGGGCCTGTACTGGGATGATCTATCTTGTTATGGATGTTGAACTGCTCACTGCCAATTTTTATAAAGCTGTCTTCCTGAGAAACTAGGAGTGGCCCATGGACAACCTGGGAACTTGATCCATCAGAGCACGTGTAAAGAAAAAATTAATTTACTCTATTTTAAGTGTTTGATTAAAAAAAAAACCCACACCACCAACTTTACAACATTAGATTACTTTCTAGTAATCTATCAGTGGGTAGGGCATATCTGGGGGGCTGTGCCTGTGTGCTAATGCAAGGAAGCACTTTGAGCAGAGCTGATGCTGCGTGAAGTCGGAAGCATAAGCCACAGCAAGAGCTTGTCCTGTAGTTCTGTCCTCCTGAGCCGCAAGTCTGCCCTTGTTCTGCCTTTTGGGGCAGCACAGTTCTGTGCTCTCTCTGCTGCCGGCAGGTAGCGAGTTTCTGCAGTGAGCCTCTTGGTAGGTTAAGTCATTAGAGCACATGCTTTGTTGAGTATGAACTCATGGCAAAAACACACTGGTGACCAAGAGAATCTGGTGAATCTAAGGAAACAGCCCTTTTTAGTAAGCAATGTGGATCAAATGATCAAAATCACTTTTACTGTTGAAAGCTTGTGCTCAGTCAGTAAATCCTCAAAGCCAGGCTCAGCCAAGCGTGTTGCAGCCCTGGGCCGGACTATCCCTGCACAGTGTTCCCATCTCAGCCCTGCTGCAGGGGCAATGCTGCAGGCCTGCTCTTCACCAGTAAATCGTACTTCTGTCATACACATAGTGAACGTAACATTTATCCACACTCTGGCCACAGATGTAGCCCACATGGGTGAAATAAATACATTTGCAGGGGTACACAGCACACTCAAGCACTGCTGCATTTCTCATAGAGGACCATATGTGCTGGGCCAGGCAAACAAAGTGCAGAGTGAAAGCTGCTGTTTCTGTAATCAGTAGCTTCATCATTCTCCTTACTGTTATGTACAAGAAACCCCAAAGTACTGGTCGATTACTGTCTGACAATCCTTACATGTTTTCCTCCCCCCTTTTACAAAATGTATTTGCTTAATTTTAACAACCAGCATTAAAATGTATATATTGCCAAAAGACTCACACTTGTACAACAAGGAGCACAGGAGCTGTCACAGAGTATTAGAAAAGCCGAACTTCATTTCTTAATTTGGTGTGGTAATCCTTGTGCCCGATTTTAAGTTATATCAGTAAATCAGATATTGAGGAAAGCCAGCTGCTTCTGTTAAATAAACCCCTTTGTCTAAGACCTAAAGGGAGCAAAAAAGCCAGGTGGAGTTATTGATCTGTGAATATCAGCTGGCTGGGCCTCCCAGGCAGTGCACTCCTGTTTCTTCTAATTGCCAGTACCTTCAAGGAAACGCTGCGCAAGCCAACGGCAGCGAGACCTGATGGTCTGCTGGGGATTTTGTCTCCCTGAATTGCAAACAGTTAATTACCAACAAAGCGGACAATCTCTACATGTAAGAATTCATCAGTGAAACTTTACCCCTACTGAAGACAACGGCAAAAATCCCACTGACTTCTTGTAGCGTATGTTATATCAGGCGTGGTTTTACTAACACAATGCAGGAGTGAGTTCTTTGTCTCGCTTCATCAATTTAACAATTTGAAGGTGCTCCACAGGCTTGCTTATAGAATTGGATGCTCCCTGATTTTTTGCAATTTCCCTCCTTGTCTTCAACATTAAGAAAACAATGAAATTGTACCTTGAAGTCCACAAGGTAAATAAGACTTATTATTACTCAGGGATTTACTGCTCTGATTTCCAGTTTTAAAATGGATCGGTTTATTGGTGAATAATGTGATGTTTATGCTTCCTCTGATCTATTTTAAGTCTGATTAAACAACAAATAAACAAAAAAGCACTTGTAAAAAACCTAGAAAAAGTATGCTGAAGAATGTTTTTATTTTGGGAGGGGAACTGAAGCTTTTATTTTCTTTGAACTGGTAGCTGTATTGTTGTTTATATTGCTTTGTTTTGCTTGTCCATGTCCTACATGTTTATCTGTATTGTGATAACTTTAAGAATAAGCAAGCTTTTTGGAATATGAAGTTTGGATATTAATATGTATTTGGACTTGGGTGATACGTTTGCAAATCACCTTGCTCTGACATGCTTTTAAAAATACTCATTTGGAATTGATCCCAGCTTTTGAAAACTGAAATTATTGAATGTGTTTTAGGGCACCATCTTCTGGTAGACAGCACACATTGTATTTGAATAGCTATGTTTGCTAGGCACAACTATGTAAAATATTTTTGTCTAACGCTACTCCGCAGGCTTGCAGGTCATTTCTCATTCTAAATCTGCAATAAAACACTATTTAACATTTTTTACATTCTTCTTATTCATTGCAAATGCAGCTATTCACCGTGCTGCATGAATACAACTTGGGACAGACCCTGTAAAATTCCAGTTACAAGAGGCACTTTGTGAACGTGCTATGTTAGACGGACAACATATGTCCAAGCACTTACGATTAATACACCATTTATGTATCTTATTTCTTTTATAGCTTCATCTTCCACTCCTCTTACATATTTCAGATAATAGCACTTCTGGCCAAAGCAATTTATTGGCTCATACTTTGCAGACTGCACATGGCCTTAGTCACATTTCCTTGCAATCACAAGACATAATCACTGTATTCAAACACAATCAGCTTAACAGCAGCCACTACCTTTGCATAAATACATAATTCAGTCGGCCAGCCTTAGTACTTGTAAAGAGATCTTAGGTTATATAGCTTATTTCAGAGACTTGGAAATATAAAAACAAACTTGGGACTCTGCAGAGCTAAAATTTATCTTGATGTCATAAAAAGAAAGCCCCGATTACAATACCGCAAACCATCATCCAGCAAAGAAATCAGATAGGATTAGTGCATTCAATAAAAAATAGAAACATTGCATGAGGGTCAGATGGCTACACACATGGCCCCCTATTCTCAGACTAACTGTATGTGCCTCTTTATACCCACTGAAGAAACGAGGCGGACTACGAGCACTGACCTCCCGACCCGACAGTACAGCGCACTTCAGCTGTGATGAGATGTATCATTTCAGAAGAAAGAGGACACCGGGTTGCTGAGAACATAAATTACATTTACATTTCATGGTATTTTCTATATAAAATGGTATTACAGAGATAACGTTTGTTAACTGAAAATAATCAACAAATTTGCAAGAAGAGCTGTTCTTTAAGTGGTGGAACTAACGAAGGCCAGTGTCCTACGGGTCTCTATTCTTTATCCTTCGCATTCTCCAGCTTGTAACCTCCTCTCCAAACCCTCAGTTATGCTACAGTCCTGTCACCCCCTGTGTCCCATAGAGCTCTCCCACTGCTACAGGGTTTACCCCAGTCCTGAGCCACTACATACAGTACCTCCAGGTTCCTCCCACATTATCCACCTACACCCCCCAACAGACCTGTCAGTGCTCTTCGGTCTCTGGCACTCCTCTACATCACCTTTAGTTCTCTCCCAGTTCCACCCACGTACAGCCTCTCTCTGCCCCCTTTGTAACATCCACAGCTCCTGACACCTTCCTGAGCTTCTCGTTCAGGTGCTTTTTCCCAGCACTGTTCTGCTACCTCCAGTTATCACTGGTTTGATGTGTGAAATGCAGCAGATGCCACGTGGACTTGCATCCAGACCCGCCAGCAGGCAGGTGTGCAAGTGTCACACGCAGAGAGGCCACATGCCACGGCAGAGGCACTTCATGGCTCTGCCTCCGTCTGCCGCCACTTACCTCTGGAGCTGCAGCAGCTTTGAGATCACGGACGTCATTGCTTGCTGTTTGCCAATAGCTTCAAATGTTGCTGGAGAGGACCGGCAGAAGAATTCCGTAAGTGTCTCTTCTTTAGGAAATCATACTGAGAATTTCTCACTTTCTCACGTCAGGGAAGAAGTATGCTGATGAAAAAGACAAAGATAATGACATATATCTAAACAGCAGTTTTCTTCTCTTAACTGACATTAAGCTGTATCTACGAGTACATTTATTTACTTAATCCCATTCCTCCCTTAAAAAAGAATCAAGGCCTCCAAATCAAAGCATTAAATTGCCTCCCCCTCCTAGTCCTTTGTAGGTGTATGTTCTCTATAATCATTCTGCATAGACACTAGCCCAGAAATAATCTCAGTCAAGCAAAAACCAGATGACTGACTTGTGTAAGATTCGTTGTATTACTTTGATCCTAGTTTCTGCTTTATTGCACGTTCAGTATTTTAGATGCGCACAATTGAAGGCTTCTTGTCCTTACAGCTGCAAAGAGAAGAATATATCACTACATATAGGCACAGTAACAGAACATCGCAAAACCCCCAAATTTATTTTCCTTAAGTCCGTGTTTATTCAGTTTTCTAATCGAAATTTACAGTTTTGAGGCAGTAGAGATATGGTTTGAAGCAGATAATATCAATGGTATATACGAACTGAACACAAGCCTGTTTTATCTTCTGGGATCTAATACATGGTTAGCAAGAGGTCTTTGTCGTAAATGTCAGAATTTGAAACGGCACATCAATCTGCTCGCCAGCTGTCTGAGTCACCAGGCCAGGAAAGCATGCATCTCTCTCTGCAGTTCAACAATGAAATGGCTTCATTAAAAAATTAAAATGTCACATGGAACTACTACAAACATTAAATGGTGATCTACAGCGTGAAGTTGTTTTTTAAGAAATGCCTAGTACAAGGTACAAGGCTGTCTGTCATCATGGCCCCCAAAGTTCTTGCTCATGAATGGTTATCGATCACCCCTTAAGGGCGATTCTCTACATGCTTTGAGAATCAGATAGGCTGCACTTCTGCCTTTTTTTTTAATTAACAGCAGGATTGTGGGAAAGTCATTACAAATTTCTTCACTGTAAGTCAGAGCAGCTTAATGAATCTCTAGTTAACTGTTTTATGTCATTGGTGGTCAATATTCCTTTCCATGCTCCACTGCAGCAAAGGGATATTGAACTAACAGCATTCCAAGACAGATACTAGATACACTCTCAGCTGCATTCAACTGTGCTAAAATATCCCACTATTTTTCTTGTCCTTTTGGTACATGGTACTCAAATGCACTAATTCACACAAATTCACACAAATTCACTAAACAAAAAGCGCTAGTGTCAAGAATGAATTGTTACCATGAAAAGCAACCATAAAAGCTTATCTGCTACAGAAATTTCCATCAGGATAAACAGACAACTAGAGAATGCTGTGTGAAGAAGAGCCAATTTGTATCACTACAAATAGCAATTTGTACATTTATTTAATGAGCCTGGCTAAAAAACTGTTAGTGAAGACAGAGCCTACACCAGGGTTGCCAAACTAAGGCATGGGGAAGAATTTCTTCTCCATTTTAACATTTAAATCTTCTATCTTCCAACTACACTTACTTCTGTATCAATGTAACCGCTATTAGGAGTTGAGCAAATTGTCAATTTAAAAGTGGCTTGCTTTCTCTTTTTAAATTACTTGAGAGCTTAATAAATGCTTCGATTTATAATTTGCCCTCAAGAAAAAGACAAAGTTTAAGTGGGAAAATTCTACATTAATGCCATGTTGGTGACTAGTAGCCAATTAAGGATATTCATACTCCATCAGTTCTGAAAAGCAGCTTTTCATTTGGCACAGAAGCAGTTTGCATTTTAGTGGTTTATTCAGTATTGCAAACAACAAGAACAGAACAGCTGACACTATATGAACAGCCTGTCATATGTTCTATAGAAGCAGCCTGTGTAAAGAAAATATATTAAAAATCATTCACTTTGAAGTATTTTACAGGAAAGATCTAGGAGCATTTTTTTTGCCATCTACTTACTACCCAGGCAAAAGCGGCACAATTACACCTCCTAAATACATCAAGATGTAATTTCTTATGTAAATTCTAGACTGCCTTTCATGCTGCAAACCAAATGATGATGCATGGTTAAAATTACTTGATGCTTCTCTAAAACTTAACCAAACCAGTGAGTGTCCTGCAGCGGTACCCCCATCTAAGACAGTACCTGGTTAATTCTGAATATTTTGGCAATCTGGCCTTATTGGCAGTTATCTACTGCCCTCAGAAGCTATTATGTGTATCTCCCTGGACAGCAGCATCCCAAACTTTAAGAAATCATTTGTATACTGTCTGATGCTGTTAACACTAATGACTCAAGAAGCCAGTGAGACTGAATAGCTTCTCCTCGTTTTCACCCCCAAATCTGTCGTTGCAAGTTATTTCAATTCAGCTTATATACCACTCAACTTCTAAGTCATGAACTCTCTCAACTTCAGTAAAGCTAATGGAATAAAGTTACCAGTTATAGCCTCTACTGTTAAAATTTAAAAAAAAAAAAAGAAGCAAGCTAAATTCCTGAATATGGACGAATACAAGCAGGGAAATTTCTCAGGTAGTGAGATAGAATCACATTCTCTGTTACACATGCCATCAGTTTAGATAAAGCTTTGTCACATCACAATGAGAAGCATATCTTATAACACATATTAACAGGCTATTTGACAACTAATTTAATAAACTAGTAATTTTATTTTTAGTAAAGTTTAAAATGTCAGACTTAAATTTTGGAAGGTGAAATCAGACATATTAAATTCTAGCACTTCAACTGTTTATGACAAGAACTACAAAAGCTTCCCATTGTAGCACTGAAAACCCTTCTGTAAAGCCTCTCATTTACATTTACCTCTTAGTCTTATTTACCTCTCAGTCTTCACCTGTGCTGGCCAAGAAGAAATTAACTCAAAAGTACTTAATTTCACTTAATTTCACAGCTATGGCGTATGACTATTACTACCTAAGAGAAGAGAGAAAACATTAATTGCACTGTAGAATCGTAGTTTCACACTGCATTGGCAACTCATCACTGCAGAAGAGCGGGCTTTTGTACTACACAGAACGAGATGCAGGAGCCAAAACATAGAAGTTTCGGTGGTTTGGTTGTTTTTTTTACATTCTCCTATACAGTTGACATTTTGTTTAAAATTCATTTAGTTTGCAAACTATAACAGAATAAATCTTGCCTGCTCAGTTTCTCTGCTTTGTAAAACTAATTCTGCAGACTTATCTATGAACAGAAGTAGTTTTGGTTCACTAACACAAAACTGGAAGTAACTTCATTACAGTGACAGAAATGGCTGATTGATGTGTTCCAAGAATCAACACTGATAGTTTTTAGAGCTACCAAAATAGTTAAGTGAATGCAACAGGCTTTAAGATACTGATTCTAGACATTGCACTTTCATCCTATGCACAAATTAACGTATAAAAGACCAGTGCTTGCTTCTTTCTGAAGGCATGAGGCGGTGAAAGCACGCGTACAGTGGTGCAAACACTGCAACTGAAGAGGCCAATGATTGATTGTCCAAGAAAAACATTCACAAAAAATTTTATTAAAAAAATTCCCCTTTCACCTCAAACAAGTGAAGCTTAAGTTCTGTACTACTAGGTTATGTTTAGAAAAATGAAAATAATACAGTAATTTTTGAAGGCTATACATTGTAAAATCCTTAAGTCAGCATAAACTTGGACTGTGCAAGCAAATATAGCAAGTATTTCAGATGTCATTTATTTGGTCCATCAGATGTACAGTATAGTAGTATCTGAGTTTACAAAACATCAAATATAAATAACCTGAAACTGTAACAATACACAAAAATTTGCTTCTTACATTGACATATCAGGCAGTACGAGCTGAAAAACTTGAGTAAATTAACAGTTTTACAGTAATGTACATAGTGCCAGCTGAAGTTTAAGAACACTGTTAAAACATGGCACTAATTTGCTTATTGAATTTTCTTCTTTACTTGTTCAGGGTGTGAAAAATGTTTAGGACTAGGCTAAAAATATTTTTTCTTCAAGCAAAAAATAAAAATGTTGTTACTTAAAATCTGGGCATCAGATTATGACCCTTTATTAAATGAGAGTAAGATCTTCTTGTACTACTGAATTATACCTAAAAGGCATTTACACAAAATTAACATGCTTTTTTCAAGACCGTTTTAAGCAAATACTTATCTGTAAGTATTTATAAACTATGTTTCTACTACATTTAATATACGGAATTAATATGGAAAAAACACCTGAAAGAGTCCACTGACATGAGAGCTTTATCATCAAGAGAAACAGAAACCAATTATTTAAGCCAGTGGTTTGGTATTCACTTGGAACAGAGGCCTTAAAATTAGTCTAGTTCTGGACATTTTTCACATCCCAACATAACATGCTGTTACTGCATTACATTATCTGAATCATTTTGTGAAGGGGCATTTCCATGTTCAGTCTAATGCTATAATTTCATCTTGCTCTTCAGTCTGCTCGGTACGCACTCTCTTTGTACTAATGCACTCTTTATCTTCTAGTTTTCTCTTGCGGTTTTTGTTTTCCATATCATCATCAACATTGCTTGAAGTACCTTCATCTTCAGAATCAATAATCAATAGATCGTCTTGATCTGGAGCTGCAAAATATATCATTTTAAATTCAAACAGATGCCCACTCTCAAACCAAGTTTCATACATAAAAATAAGAATGTCTCTAATACAAAAAAATACAGCTTGGGGCATTCTTTATCCATAATCTTTGTCATTCAACTGCAAGAGCATTTTGAATTTCTCTGAAATTGGTACAAAATAGGCTTTTCACATGGTTATCCCTCTTCACTAGAGTTATGGAAAATATTGCAATAACCCCCAAAAATACAGGACAGGCATTAGTTAGCACCTTTTTTTCTTTTTTTTTTTTGCATTTACAAAATAGAAGAATTGCATGGTATCTGCAGCAGTCCTTGGAAAAAGAACATTTACACACACTGAGCTGCAGTCCAGGCTCCCCTTTCACTAGGGCCTCAGAACTCCCCCTAGAGCCAGGCTCTGCCAGAGAACACGCAAACAGAGGGAGCGGCGGAAGGGTGACAAGACTTGAAGAGCTGAAGGATAACAACAGATAGTATAAAGAAGGGAAAATATAATCAAATATGAACTTTTGAGACATGAGGTAGATTTTGTCTGAAGTACAAATTAACTGTAAAAACTAATTCTATGCTAGGTTTTAAAATAGAATTTGAAATAAATTTCAGCAATACTCTTTAACATTCCGTCTCCCCTGAAACAGGAGGCAAGCGGAAGTGACTACATATTTGTGCACCTATCTTAAATATGACTGACAGGCAGAGGAACATAATCCAAAAGTGTAAGACAGAACTACAGATATCTAACTTTTATCTGTCACAACAAGTATGCAGATTCATGCACTATCCCTATAAAACAGTATGAGGTTTACAGCACATCAGCCATCAGTGCTTAAGCACCCCATATTCATTTAAGTTAAACTCTTTTGAGTGTATTCAAAGAAACACTCTACATTAGGAAGGTGATGGATAGCAAATACTATTTTATTGTGCTTTGCTTGGCAGGTGAACAATAATTATTTTATACACAGATAATAAAGATGTCTTCTTAAATTAACAAAATGAAACATGAGCAAAGACATCCACAAAGTAATTTTTAGTCTGTAGGGAGAAAGTAACAAATCTGGTTGATTCTTTTTTTGTCAAGCAATAGTGTGACCGTCAGATAGAACAGGTCTAACTCTATTTAAATCACTGTGCAAATGATGCACTTAAGCTGATACCTGACCAAGCCCTTGTGAGTTAAATAAATAATTTGTGTCTTTACTGTAAACATTTGTAACAATCTTAAGTGTGCATTTTGTAAAAAATGTAAATGTGCATTTTTCTTGTCAATATTTATACACAAGGGCAACTTAAATGCCTTTTATTTCATGTTGGAAAGTTAATTGTCTTCAGTTTTATGGCTTATTTTAATTGGACTGCACTACTGAAAGACTATTTCGTTCTATTTAATATCAATTACTGTTATTTACCTGTTGATGTTGAGGGTTGTACTCCATCATCACTACCATTGGTAATGTTCTTGGATGTTGGTTCTGATGGTTTAGGGCCAACTTTTTCAGGGGTATCACCAACAACTTCAAATTCTACATCTTTTTCTAGGTCTTCACTGCAGAAAAATACATATGCTTTTGAACAACCAGGTGAAAATAAAAAAACCCTGTGCTTTTCACAAAGAAAGTATGTAATTCAAGTACTGGAGCACCCTGCAACTGTGACAAAATGAGAAAAGCATATTAAAAAAGAGGAAAATCAGTACAGTCCTCCTGTATGATTTATGCTTTTTCTATTCATAAACGCTGTTCGGCCCAGCGCCATGACTTAAAATGCTTCAGAATGAGAAGAATCATTACCCGAGCTTACCTTTCTTCCTCAATGTCACATTCCTGTTCTCACTGAAAGTGCAGGGTGTTAATTTACTGTATCTAATATGTGTATTGCTTATCTAGGGTTAGATATACACACCAGTTATTTCAAAGTGACTTCTATTTGCATTGCTGTATCTGAATACAGGTAGTCAAGCAGTTAATCTACAAACCCAGCAGGCTGAGGCGGTTTTGACTTTAAAAAATTGTTTTGTTTTGTTTTTTTTAAACGGCAGTTTCTCGCTTGTTGGCTGGCCCAAAAGTAAACTGGGTTTTGCACTGTATTTTTATGTTGTGTAATGACAAATTATTCAAATAAACTTTCTCCAACTACTGTTGTTAAAAACCAAACACCACAAACAAAAAACCTAAACTGTATACATTCATAAAAAATAACAATTCCTCTTTTACCCCTGCATTTTCTTTCCACAGCTTAATCTTTGCGCTTTACTCATTAATTTAAAATTCTGAGTTGGAAATTCCCCGTGGAACTGTTTTTTTTATATATATATATGTATATGTGTGTGTGTGTATATATATATATATATACACACAGACACACAAAAACAATTATTTCAGAATCCTTACCTGTGAAGCACATTGATTAACAGTGTATAGTCCTGGAGGAAATCATCTGCTTGTAGTCGAGTGCCATTTCGAATTCCAAAGTCTGATAATTTTCTGTGGTTATTTGCTACAAAAATAGTGAAAAACTGCAGTGTATATAGCTATTTATATAAAGATCCTTTATACCTCAATAAATATGATGAACTGAGTACTCCAGAAGTTTTATGTAGAAACGCAAGATTAACATTTATTTGCTATATTTAAAGTAAAAGCTGACATTTAAGCCCATCAGGAGTTAAAACTACTTATGTATGACTGACTTACCCCTCATGCATCATGTTCAAACACTTCACTATTATTACATTTAGGAACATATTGGAGATAATATTTGTAGTACAATAGTGCCTACAAGCATCATAAAAAGACGACAATCTAAGAACAAGAAAATGAATGGGACTTGCAAATAGAGGAAAATAACTGGTGCACTTTTATAGCTGAATACCTATTCTTGAAAGGAATCCTGACACTCCAGGTGAAAAGTACTTTACACAGGAAAGTGGAACTAGACATGCAGGCTTGTAGACAATACCGCTAGCTATTCTCGAGACACTTAAACACTTGCAAATCCAGTTCTCTTCAAATACTCGTCTACAGGATGAACACTAGAACATTTGCTATACTTCCATTCTGTGTATCTTGGTTTCTCTCTAGCTTTTATCTACTCTTATCTAAAAAGCTTCAGTATGCATACCTTCTGTTTCTCCTTCTTCTGAAGAGATAAGAATAGTTCCTTTTCCATCATCTATTTGTACATCTGGTGCTACCATAGCAAATTTTTCTTTCACTATCTGAAAAGATGAATATGATTATTTAATCAATATCTGACATTAAAACACTTATAAAAGAAAGAACCTTGAATTAGGTTGATTTTCTTATCCTGGCCCACTTTCAGGCATCTGCTGAAAGCCTATACTTTGTAGTTTGGGGGTTTTTGTTGTTTTTATTTTTTTTTACTTCTATGAACAAAATAATTATATTTTTTGCTGTCTGAAACCTACAGGTTCAGATACACTGAAAAAAATTTTAGAGTACTTTATAAAATGACAGAATTACTAATCAGTTGTGACTACAGAACTGTAATGTGGCTACGGAGCTATTCAACCAAAATACAAATTTAGTTTTTTGCTGTTAGATATGAATGGGCTTTAAAACTGCAAAAATACAAAATACAAACATTCTTTCACAAGATATACAAGCACACATAAGCAAGAAGCATACTGGCTAATCTAGATCCTCTTGTAGCTGAGAAAAATGCAAAACTTAGAGCAAATATAAACAGCTGATGTTCAGTCCAAACATATCGAACAAAAACCTAACCGTAGTAATTACAGTATCAGAATAAAAATGAAAGCTGTAGCTAATATTCAAGATTTACCTTATCCTGGAGTGTTAACACGGTAACTTTGTGTACATTAAGTTTCACAGTCACTTCTGGCTTACTTGCACAGACGTAACAGTTAGGATTTGGTGGATCCAAAGCACAAGGAACCAATAGCTTCTTTCTGGGATTTGGCTGCTTGTTCAGAAAAATCTTGGGGACAGACAGGAATAAAACAAGTTATTCTGTATGTAACAACACTCGTAAAACCTGCTTTCCTATAGATTCATTCTAAGTCTCACAGGGTGTCCTGGTCCCTAATCCGCTTTGACATGTCTGCTGAACGGGAGAAAGCGCCTATTACGGCCAGTCCGACACGACACCTGTGCTGACCCACCAGCTATTGTCAAACAGATCTCTAACACGAAAGAACCACGTTTCAAGTGATGTCAGTCTGGTTCTCTCTCCTAGCCAATTTTCATTAAATTGGGATTTAACGATTCTCGAGACTTCCGCTTCTCTTTTCATTGTGGCTCAAAGTTCTCAGTACACTCAGAATCTACTGAAGCAACAACAAGTGAGAAACAGCAAAACTACACAATAATCAAAGTCGCTTTTAAACAAATGATAAATAACAAGGAAGTAGAAGTATCTTATTTCCACTTACCGTTCTACACTGATCTATTTTTCCTGATAAAATCTTCAAACCCTCCAGCGCTATCAGACCAGCTATTACAGCATTAGTAGTAGCTATAGCTGGGATAATATTTCCTGCCATTGCTGTAAAATAAGCAGGAATATGCAGATTTTTAACAAGAAATGAAAATGAGAGGTTTAGATCATTATTTAAATAAAACAATGTTATATTTTATCCTTACACTTGATATCAAATCTGCTCTTCATATTCATACTGAAAACATGCATCCTGAGGTTCGCAGCAGAAGTGACAAAATCCATTGCAGAAGGGTCATCCTGACAGGAAGTTAACACAAAAAATAAATTTAAGAATCAGATTACTCAATGGAAAAAGGTTTGCAACACATAGTTCCTAAAACCTTGAAAACAGAAAGTTTTTTTTTTAAAAAGTTTGTACAATATTCAGTTTCAAAGTCAAGATACTTCTTCTTTCAGATGGTATGTTTAGACAAAGCAGTAATTAAATACACATGTTTAGAAACTGTACTTAGTATTTCAGTAGTGAATCAATGTATTAGTATTGATAAAATGCCTTGTATGTTCAAAATAATGTCTAAATCCTAAATCCTGCAATGTTTTATGCTCGGTTTCAAAAACTGGTGTTCCAGAAGTATTTTTACTATCTGCTGCAATACTATTTTACTGTTTTGTCCCCTCTATATTTACCAACTACTTTTTTTTCTCATGCCAAATGACAGCTGACTGCAGGAAGATTACACTGTCTCTGGTGTTAAAACCTCTTGGTTCTTTCCAGTAAAACTCATAAATCATCTCATCCCTATTGTCAGAGCTAATTACTATGTACAACTCAGTAGAACTCAAGCTACAAACCACTGTATAAGAGCAAGTTCTAGAGAAAGCTAAAAAGGAAAAAATGAAGTTGCATTATTAAAATATTTTCAAAATTCAAAATACAACAAATACTTCTGAATTTGTGCTTTTTCAACTTGGTGAATTAAGTTATTTTACATTACAACAGTTAATCCTTATACTCAGTGAGTTACAAAATACAGAGTCTTTCAAGTATACGCTTGTTTACATACTGAAAATGCTTTCAGTGAAGTGCCAGACATTTTTGTTCTATTTTGGAATGAAAGCAAATGAGTCCAATTAACATTTGTACTACATATGAAGAGTATTAACTGTTCTCATGTATTTGGCAAACTAACCTTATCCCATATAAGCTCTGCTCCATCCCCCTTCTCAGCCAGGTGAAGTCTCAGGGTTTCAACACTCTTTGAAAATAAGTGTGCATAGCTCTTGACATCGAGAACCTGCTGATCCTTCAAGACTGCAGAGGATTCATTTTGCTGGTCAGGTATGTTTTTCTCTTTGGGAAAAGAAAAACAAAATTAAGATCAGGAATACTTGTAAATCCCATAGAAGTTCTCTCAAAGAGCTAAGAATATTCAAATTTCAGCAACATTAAATATCTTCTAAATTGAAGAACGATAACCTTAAACTACAGTAGCCCCAACATTTTACAAACAATCTACATTGAAAACTGCAACTATAGCTATACTTACATTGATGACCCAGACATGCACAAATTACAGCAAATGTAAATCTTCAGCAAAACACAGCATTCAGGGATAAAGATATCAGTGCTTGTGGCAAGGTCTCCTAGAATAAGCTGACGTGTAATTTTGTGAAAAGTTCATTTTCTACAGCCAATACTCAGTATCTATAACAATTTCAAAATGGTCTTAGAAAAAAATGTTTTCTATATAGAGAAAAATTTAAAATCTTCAGGAATCACAAAGAATTAATGTGGTCATTATCAGTATTCAGCTGTGACAGTGAGAAAATGTACGTATCACAGAGACGCATTAACAAACAGGAGGTGTGACTTACAAATACACAGTTAGAGGATGGACAATTACCTTGATTTTGTACCTCAGCCCAGTCCAGTGGCACTGGAGGCTTTCTTTTCCTCCACAGCTTATCCATTGTCAGCAGATATCTAATGTCATCTTTGAAAAGCTAGGAAACATTAAATAAAAAAAAAAAAAAAAAAAACACAAACACAAAAAACAAAAAAAAAAAAAAAAAAAAAAAAAATATTTTAATTTTATTTATAATATTATAATAAAAATAAAAAAAAAAAGGCAACACAAACACCAAAACCATTAAAATCAAAGAGGTAAAAAAAGACACTTTAATTTTACGTCTGCTATGAAATTGAAAAATCAGCATTAGATTTATAAAGTTGTGTTTTTCTCCTTGAAAATATTTTCAACCACATAAATAAAAAAATCAAACTCCACAGGAAAAAAAAACTGAAAAACTTCTTATTACCCATTCTCTAACACTTATTGCATAAAACAGACACAGCTGATCAATGTGTGGGAGTGAAGTACAAATGAAGAAACAACAGTCTAAACAATGGGTTCATGATCCTACTGAAGCCATCACTACAGCTCTTTGTATACTCAGAGATATTCTTACCTACATGCCTACGAACTGCCAAAGTTATTACTACCTATCAACATTACATTCCATTACATTCCTTTTTTTTATCCCCTTTCAGCAACTACTTAGAAGAAAAACTCCTAAACCGAAGATGACGGATAGCTTTCAGGTCCTCAGATTGGTTCTGATTACGCCAAGTGAAACTCCTGCAGAATTCAAGTTTACCTTTTCATATTGAAAGTAATTCAAATGAAGTTTTTTCTGTACAGTATGGACAAGCTGCTGAAGCCATCTGTACAGACACAAAACAAGCAAGTTTTGCAAAAGACCAACACTGCAGCAAAACTGGTGGAAGTTGTAACATAATTGCATAATTGATAGCTAGCATCGAGTGTCCAAACTGAGTTTTGACTTAACTTTAAAGTACCTCATGCACTTCAAATAAAGATATTTATTTGGGGTAAGTAAAATACCTTAGTAAAAAGTTTAACTGGATCGTATCCAGTTGATTTAGCCCACTCCTTAGTTGAAACACGTTTAATCTCACCATCTTCATTGGATGCTCGTGCTCTGGCTTCTGCTTCTGCTGGCTCCCCTATTAACAAAGTGTTAACCAATATTTTAATTCAAAAAAAGGAAAAATCACATCCCAGTATTTCCCCTAGAGTCAATAACCAAAATCATGCAGGGACCATAAAGAGGCTTCAATGTGCCCAACGAAAACTGAATTAGGCACAGTGCAACTGCTCCTGTTTGCTTCTGCAACTCCAACTCACTAATTTAACTTGATGTCACCCCATTCCTTTGTTGTCAGAAACTGTGAACAATTGTTTCCTATTAATTTTCTCCATATAACGTTGTGATTTCAGAAAAATCTCCAACCATTCCTTTTAGTAGTGGCTGAAGAGTCAGGTTAGAAATTCAACACACACAAAAAAATTAATCAGCTTCCTACCTCTGGTTATTCTTATACAAAAAAATTCCACACATACAGATGCTACTAATTTTCTGTTGCTTTCCAGTTACATCCAGCAATTGCTATTGTGATTTCTAATAAGCAGCAAGTTGATGTTTTCATAAAACTATTAACATCTTGACTGAATGAGAAAAATCAACTCAGAGACCATCACTTTATATGTTAATTTGTGAATGTTTCTTCCCTTTCACCAATGGACCATTTGCATAATTTCATATACATCTGCACCAAATCCACCCAATGTCTCATTGCCTAGTCATTTTGTATTGTGAAGCTTTCTACTACTTTCTGCAATTAACTCTCACCTTTATTATTCTGAGTGACTTTGCTCAATCATGTATGCCGAACAGCACTGGTCCCATCCCCAATATGAGACGCTTCTCTTGTCACCATTTATCTCTATCATTTAAGTAGTTTATCTTCTGCAGGATCTTAATCCTTTTTTCTCCCCATGTCTGCTTAGATCCTTCAGGTTCCTCAAAAAGATGTTGAGTGCCCCCCACAGACTCAAAACAGTGTAAACCAGATGTGCTTGTCCCCAGTTTGCTGATTCTTTCAAAGGACCCGCAGAGGCATGCAAGGCACAACTTCCCTTGCAGTGACTCTTCCCTGATACATCGTACATCCACTGATTCTACACAGCACTATCACTACGGACTGTTTGCCCACTACAGACATGAGGCTACAGCTCAGGCTTTCCTATAATTGCCCTGGTATCTTTGTTTAAATCAGTAGCATTGTGTCTGCTACCTTCCAAGTAACCCAGCAGCCACTGTTTAAGTGAGTTCATACACCACTCCTTTTAAGACTCGGCTATTTCATTCTGTACTTCTTGTAGGAACAACCTGTCAGGTGATCACTGATTGTCAGAGAATCTGAAGAGTCGCAGGATCCTCTAAGCTCCCTCTCTTAAGTCCATTCATTTATCAAAGGATCCAAAAGAAGCAACAAAGATGCTTATTCACTTTTGCAGTAACTAGAGTTACTGTTCTTACAGAAAAATACAAAATATTTACAAGAGCATCACTCAAAATGGGCATATTTCCTATGTAGATTAACAATGAAGTGTTTTAAGCTAGATGAGTTCAAACACAATCCCTGTATTTCCTTGCAATCCCTAAGCTAGGAGTGGAAAATGCAGAGTGACTGCAAATAGCAGTCAGTCCTCAGTTCAAAAGACAAGCCTCCCAGCTGCAGGGAAGGAAGCACTCCATCAAATCCAAATATACAGGGGATAAAAGGCCACCCTGTGAAGATCAGTTGTATTTAATTTACTCCCTTTTTGCTTCGAGTTTCTGTGCACATTGGGAAGACCGTTTGCTGCAGAGGGAACAGGAGTCTCCAAACAGATCCAAGTCTATTTGCCTAAATCATGTATTTTACACCTGGATGTGTGAATTGGAAATATGTTTGCAAGTGTTTGGACTGTGTTCCTCACAGCTGTTCTACCCACCCTATCTGAGAACAACTAGTGAATGCCAGTGACCTATCTTACACTGTATTAAAAAGTTTTCACAACAGCTGAAGTAATAATTTTAATAATGTTTTAGCCTGCCCACAAGGGCCACAGCTCTGACAGGTGAAACTATTAAACTGTTTTAATTTTGAAGAGTATTTTTTGCTCATTCTCCATGCAAAACCTGCTGGAACGCACTACGCATCCAATTAACTGAAAAACACTGAAATGGTTTCAAATATCTAATAAGTGTCAGTATGAGGGAACTAAATTATGCAGTGTACATGAAGGTCTGTAAGGGAAACCACTGTTAACACATCCCAGACTCTTGTCCAAGGGTAAGGCAAATGGAATCCTCTTAAAAGAAAATGTAGCTGAACTCTCTAACCTTAAGAAATGCACAGAAACAAATCATAAGCTCTGAAATAGAACATTTCAGTAACAGGGTAAGCTCCCAGTTTAATGTCACACTCACAGGCAGCTTCAGGATCAGCTCTGTCAGGAGATACTTCTTGATCAGCATCTTCTTCTCCAAACAACTGGCTATATAATAATCAAGAACAGCAACACAACACTAGAATTTCATCATACCTGGTTAAAGACTGAAATATTTGCTAACAGATATATATCCAGTTTAGAATTCTTGCTACCAGAGTGCCATTTCATACACTGCTTTCAAAATTTTTGGGATTAATCACAGGTGGACTTAACACTGACAACACAAAATGTCCAATACAAAAACGAATTTAGCAACACAGCTCTCCATAACTCAATAGTTCACCTAGCCTTATATTTGTATTCCAGTACTGAATGCATTGCTTATAACCCTCCAAGATCCCAGCAAACTTCACACCTGTTAAAGCATGCATTAAACTGAAAAATGTGTTAACTTCACACAAAGGTGGAGATTAAAGTAACCTCAACCTACACTGGTGTGCCAAACTACTCTGCCAGATTTTCTGTGTTATTAGAGCAAGGCACAAGTACTAACTAACCTTCTGTCTTTATATTAAAAGAAAAAAAAACAACAAAACACCCCAAAACCCAGGTTAAAGAACTGGAGATTTTAGCTATAATCCACATTCATTAAAAACAAACAACAACAAAAAACAAAACCGACACCAAACAAACAAAAAAACCCGAAACACACGCCACACCACACAAAAAAACCAAAGCAAACCAAAAGACCCACCCAGAGTGTGTGCCCACTTTATTTCTCTGTCTGTAGGTTTAGAAACCAGAGGAGTGACCACAGTATCCATTTTCTCTTTTAAAAAAAATCACTTACTTGAACAAATACTTAGCCCACACAATGCAATGGATAGGTTCTGATGGCGTATTTCGGATTGTGCAGCCTGGAAAAGTCTTCTGAGTTGGTTTAGGATGACATTCATAACATTCTGTCACTCCCTAGGGAAAAGTGAAACATTTACTTGTCACACTGTGAAGGCTACTGATAGTATACGCTATTACCAGATGAACTGTAACTGTATCTCAAAACACCCAACTCCCTGTTGTTTAAAATAGCCAATGATTTAAACTTAAAGCATCAAGAGTAATAGACAACCTAACCTTTTTAATAACTGTTACTTGTCCAAGGTAGCCTGCAGTCCCACTCTCTATAAGAGGAACATCAGCGGCCAGACACATCCTGTTCACATGGTTACGAGCAGCTGCAAGTCAAGAGGTTTTAAAGAAAAATTTGAATAATTAGAAAAAAATAGTTTCACATCTCCAAATTCAAACTAGCCTCCTATGCATTTATCCTTAATCTGCCTTACTTCATTACAGAGGACTATGACTTCTTCACAAAGTCAGTTTTCCAATTAACACAAAATATATCGACACTATTAAATATAGCAAACTCAACTAAATAAAGTTACATATGTATACAAAATACTCATCAGTTCTCATAAAGCAGCAACACAGCAGTTTATGTTTACTTTCAAAACGCCTGTAAAAGCACTAACTACCCTTTCAAGTTTCTAGTGAAGCACACAAGCATTAGTCAAACTACAGATGGGATAAGAGGATACTTGTTATTTAACTGAGACTGCAGAAGTACACTAAGAGTAGAACACATTAAAGTTATGTTTCTATGAACAAGCAACAGTATTTCATCTCCAATATAAAAATCATAGTGGAAACTTCACCTCTGTTATCCAGAGCATTCATAACCAACGTGAACTGGCGGAAGAATTCTACGTTATAGTCAGGGCTATGGAAAAGAAAAACAATACTCAAAATGGCATATCAAAGTTGAGGGTGATTATGTCGCTACAGAAACTATACACATGCAAAGGGTGGATTGATCTTTGGGTGATAAATTGATTGGTAGCCTTTAACTGCCCCATTTCTCTTCTGCCCATTTTAAAGCTGGCTGAAAGCAAGAATTTTATGCTGTTGTAAGGAAGCTACTGCAATTCGTACTAATTCGACCCCTGAAACAGGCAGACAGCAAAAAAGTGACTATACTGCTCTGACCCAATGAGTAAATTGGCTGAGCTCTGGTAACTGACCCTAAAAACCATCAGCTGAGGCTAAGACATGCACTCTGCAATTACCATAGCTCATCAGACTGTTGATAATTCACTATACTGTGACAGCTCAATTGGTTTGGATTGTGCCTCCCTACCCTTAGGAGCCAAGACATGGGATCTAAAAATGTTGACACTTTAGTATCTTTACATTGCATTTTTCAGGTTTAAAGAAGAAGGTGGCAAAGAGGAGACAATAAAGAGCAAATAGGATTAACAGTTCCATAGTTTCAGGAGAAGGATGCAGTGAGTCAGTGTTTCAGTGCCTATAGCGACATCGGAGATCAAATCTTAACATTACAGAATATAAATTTTTAAGAAACTGGACAAATATAAGTTAAAATATGAGAAACAGCTAATGAAAATCTACATAATCTTGTACTCATCGGTTATGGACAACAAAGACTAAATTTAAACAGTTTGGGGCATATAAAAATGATATTCAGCTATCTACACACACAAAACTTCATTTTTATAATCACAGACTCAATGGTCACACTTATTTTAACCTCATTATTGCTCAAGACACTAGGGCATCCTTACAGTGTAGAACCTTATATAGTAAATGTTGCTAAGAGGATGAAAAATAGGCACAAGCAAATGACTACAGCTTGCTGCCAGAGTTTCAGAAAACTCATGCAAAATCCACACTCCCACTCAGGTGTGTGGTAGTGTCATATTTACAGCTGTTTCTTCTAACTGCAGTAGCTTTGTAAAAATACCTTAAAGCACACCACTGTAGCACTGAAATAACACAGTTCTTGCAAATCAAAAATGTAGTTAGAGCTTAAAAACAAACATACTTCATGATGCTATCATGGTAAGCTATAATATTAGCTTCTGGACAAAACTGTAACACGCTTTCCTTGGCAACCTAGAAATAAAGAAAACAAAAACAAATCACTTAGTATTTATTCCTTCCTTCTAGAGGTAGACAGAATACCAGTTGAGTATTGAGTAAATTGACTACCTTAAGAGATTTAAATACTTTTATTACGATATGTTGTGGATAACCATGACCAACCAACCAACACTTAACCTCTTCACAGCAGAAACAAAACTGTGACGTGTTTCTAACACGGTCCATAAAATAATACCGAGTAAGTCCTGAGCTTTCACTTTTTCCTCACCTGTGATTTTGATCTTCCAACATGTTTCTTTTGAAACAAAAACTGCCTGTTGAGATTGCTGACATCAATAGTATCCAAGTCAATCTATAAACACACAAGAGACAGCCATTTCACTTTCACAGAAATTAAAGGGACAAAATTGTTAACAGAGTTTGAAGCAAAAGTGATTGACCAAAATGCATAAACTTTACAGCCCCCTTTTTAGATCTGCATGTAGGTGTTACATCTGCACTACAGCAATTGTGGAGACACAAGTAATCATCAGATCATCTTCAGGAATCCAGGCATTTTAAATAATTACTAACAGTGGAAACCTATATCAAAAATGAAGGGCTACATGATGACAAACTTTCTGAAGCAAGAATCCCTACTAAGACCACGGGAATTCTGAGATACGCATGCACAGTAGTTAACAGCAAGTCAAAACCTGATTGTCCTCTTTGCCGCAGGATAAAGATTTCAGTGAGAATTCCTCAGGAGCACGGTGTACAGACCCAGAGGAGATACAGCACAACCCGGTCCAGACAGATCCAGTCTGGCTCTACACGGGACTAACCGCCCTCCACGCCGCTCTGTCCCACGCTTCCCCAAGGCCCAAGAAAGGCTGCTCAGCAAACTAATTAGTACTTCTGCTTTATATTTGAACATGGCTTTGAGCAACTGGATCAGGACACTGAGGGGCTGTGCTGTCGTCTAATCCATACACTGCAGGGCAAAACTTTTACTGTTTGTCACCAGGACTAACTGCTTCAGTGCACATTAAAATACGAAGAAGTGTAGATATGTAATACATATGAAAAGATGAAGTTCACTTACAGAAAAAAAACCAAACCCCCACAATCACACAACCAAGATGTCTAAAAGCAGGTACCACAGAACTGCTGTGATGTACAACCTCAAAGGATGCCATGACTGGAATTTTCCTAACAGCCACATTTCTATTTATCAATATATGCACATCCATATCATACTTTCAACAACTAAACAAATTTAATTAGAACTTTCGGAAGATATATTCCTACCTTTGCTGCCACTACTTTTCTTTTAACTAAAGACTCTTTTTAGAAGTCCTCTCCTGTCTCTAACATTTCTAACTAGGAAGGGAAGAAGATAACTTTTCTGAGCCTCAGAGATATATCTCCCAAATTCCTAGATAATGCTGACAAACTCAACACAGTAACGCTTTCAGCTTGGCGGAGAGTGCTATCACACTGACTGTGCAGTGTGAAGTTTAGACATGATGTACTGACAGTGTTCTCATGTGCTTTTAATTTTATCAACCAAACTTGAATAACGAAAAGCGTGTGCCACGCATTTCTCATTGAAGAGGCTTTGCATACGAGATCCAAGCTTCAAAGTCAAAATGCCTGTTTAATTTAAGGATTAAATTTCAATCCACTAAGAACTGTAATAGCTAAAGAGTTTTATTGAAACACTAAATAAAAGCACCTGTGGATACAGAACAAACAGAAAATATACAACGTTTTAGAAATGTATTGTAAAGAAGACACTGTTAATCTTTATTGCCCATAGCATCCTAGTAACTGCCTATGGTCTTTTATCTTTTCATGATAATGGTGTTTGCACAAAAATACACTTCTACCTCCTCTCCTTCTTCCTAAGACACTCTCTGAAAGTGCTTAGTCCACAGCCAAAGAGCCCGAGACCCTCCAGTGAAAACGATCAAGTGCACAATTCTTCTAAAACTTCCACTACCCAGAAAGCTTTTAGTATCTTCCCTGGAGATGACAACAAGTGACATAAGCTAAAACAGAAAACAGCACTACCAAGGCCAAACAAAGCAAAGGAAGTTCTTCTCCAGAGAGAATACTTGAGACCATTAGACCTCAAGAGAAGCTTCAGTCTGGCTAAGAATGATCAGAATTTCACTGTTCTCTTATTACTTTTACACTGCTCCCATTTTTGTGAGTTGGAGGGAAAGGTCTCAGAACTTCCTAGACAACATATATATTCATGTTTTTAATTCTGATTTGGTTTACGAGTAACTTGATTTTGTTCTTCATTCACGAGGACAGCAGCACTGTCTTTCAACAAGGTATACTTAATGAAATGACGTGAATAACAAGGCAAACCAGTAGCTGTACTCTTCTACAAGCTGATACGGGGGTAGATAAAAGCTGTTTCTAAGATGCCCTGCTCAACAAGCCTGACTGTAAAAACATACTTCTTACAACTCGATGTACAAAACTCTCTGACTTGAACTCCTGACCAGGTACACACAAGTAAAAACATACTCAAGGAAGAAGACCTGGGCTCTAGCTGGATTTGTACTCCCGCGATTTCTTAAAATCATATATTTTTTCATAACTACATTAAGAAATTAACGAAGGGCTAGAAACGAGATAACCAGAGTTTTGCTAATAGCATTTCTCTCTGTCCCATTTTAATTACCACCCCATGAATTCTGCCTTTCCTATACACATCCAGAGATCAGCAGCAGGAAGCAAAAGTGAAAGCAACAGTCCGCGGGAGCTACCGTGACCGGACCGCTAAGACTGACAGTTTACAACTCGGAGCCTAAAACCACAGTTCACCTCCCGCGTGTTTTGTTTTTCGCTGCAACCCAGCCCCCGACCACGATGCACGGATTAGCAAAGGCGGCATCAAGCAAAGCTCAGACTCTTAACGAGCAACCGCCGGGCAGCAAACCTGGCACAGCGCTGCTCCCAGATGTCACCTGGGGCTCCCAGAGGCGCAGCCTCTCGGCCAAGCGACGGCCGGACCCGCCGGGAAGGCGGCCCGAACTGCGGGGGGAAGGCGGCCCGAGCCCTTGGGGAAGCCCGCCCGCTCTCTCCCCCTCACCCAGCGCTCGCTCGGGCGGGCAGCCCGGACTCAGGAGCCCCACTGTGAGACGGGGGGGGCGGATGGTGCGTACAGGCCGCAGCCCCTTTGTGGCGGAGCCCGTCCCGGCGGCGGGGGCGGCGCGGCTGCCTCGCCCGGCAGCTTTGGCGGGCCGGAGCAGTTTGAAAACACGCAGACAATGCGGCTGGCGGGAGGGGCCGCGCCGCCACAGCGCCCCCCGCGGCCCTGCCGCCCCGGCCCCCT
>VWYH01000656.1:0-23428 GCA_013399365.1 Pampusana beccarii | reverse complement strand
ACTAACACTGCCTGCTGCTGCATTGCCGTGGCCCTGCAGGCACAGCCCCGCGTGTGCACGGAGGAGGAAAGACGCAAGCTCTGGGGCTCCTTGTGCAACAAGTGCGAGCAGAAGGGCAGCAGTGACATTACCGTCGGCCTGGAAAGAAGAGTGAGAGCAATGGGAGGCCCAGGTACTGCGGGCAGTGAAAAACATTTGGGAGAAGAGCATTCCCAGTTGAGTCTTTGCCTTTTGGAGTGTTCACCTCTGAAAAGTGGGTGTGGGCCAGCTTCAGGCCAGACCTGGGCAAAGAGGATGTTTTCCTGCCAGCCCTGGTGGCACGGAGAGCAGCAGGGTGGGACTGCATCCCGGGGAGCACGGGCCTGCTCTCTCCAGACAGAAGCAGATCCCAGCACATGTGTCCTGACTAGACTTGTTGCTCTGCGCCTCTCTGTGCACACAAGACTCCAGAGCTTTGTATTCAACTCCCCAGGTCCGCAGAGCAGATCTACTCCACGTCGGCCAATGCCAGGAGACGGTGTCAGGCGCTGAGGCTCCCGAGAGACACGTCCAGCAAGAGCCTCCTCTGGCATGGCGAGCGCCAGTGCCGGCCTGCCAGGCTGTTAACACCAGCTCTTCCCTCTGATCAGTAAAGCCCCACCTGCAAACCGCTGGGTCTGACACCGTGGGTCTTTCTTTGGTGGCTGTGGAAGCTGCGCTCGGCAGTGGGTGAGCTCTGGTGGGGCAGGGAAAGGCCCGCAGGGAAGAGGGCTGGAGCTTCAGCCCTGCTCCAAGGGCAGCCCTCTCCAAGGCTCTGCTGTACCGGCTGGGCTGCGGCCCTGCTCTTTGTGCCCCTGCACCCCGTGTCCCTGGCACTGAGCCCTGCCGCAGCTGCACATCCCTGACAGGAGCGGGGAGGAGGAGGTGGGAGAAGAAGAGGAGGAGGAGGAGGAGGAGGAGGTGGAGGAGGAGGAGGAGGAGGAGGAAGAGGAGGAGGTGGAGGAGGAGGAGGAGGAGGAGGAGGAGGAGGAGGAGGCTGGGCACCCAGGGGAGCCCAGCTGCAGGGGGAAGCATTCGGGGGCTCACCCAGACAGGACACTGCGGGGCACCCAGGCCAGCGCTGTCAGGGGCACCCAGAGCTGTGCAGGAACCAGCGTGTGCCACGGGGACAATGACAGCCCAGGCAGGAGCGGTGCCTGGGGAGAGGAAAGCCATGGGGGGCAGTTGTGTAGCCGGACTCTGCCAAAGCTCTGCTCGGGATGGAGCCTTTTGTTCGACAGCTCCTGGTAGGAAACGCAGGCTGGAGCTGAGGTGGGGTGGGGACATCTCCGAAAACTCCTCTGCGCACCCCTGGGTTGGCATAAAGCGTGTCCCAGGGGCCTGAGAGCGGCTGTGCAGCAGGAGGGAAGGAAGCCCGAAACTGCTGGCTGTTGGGCACCCTCCCCCTGCCCGCACTCTGTGGGGATTCCACGCCAGGGGTGGCAGTGACGCTGGCAGAGCCCAGGCAGGCTTAACAGCACTACGAGAGATTGGGTCCGTTTGTCAAACCTCTGTGGGATAGTTTTTCCTGAAAAGCCCTGACTTTTTGGGGACCAGACTTTGCCTATGTAGAAGTAACTCCTACATCCACTTACACACTAAACAGCTGTGCCTTTCTCATGGCACCACACAGAAGGTTGACAAATGGTCAACAGGAATGGCTTGCCTTTTGTTAGGTGAATATAAGCAGCTAAGGAATATCTCGATGGTTGACCCACCATCAACTAAAATCTTCTCAGAAGGTCTGGACAAGGAAACTATCATGGGTCATCTAACGCCATCTCCCATGAATACGCAGTTCTTTTCAGAGGCTTTTTGAGTCCTTTGGACCTGACTGCCTTTGAACATCAGGAGACATTCTGGCTGCTGGGGTAGGCTTCAGCCCCAAGCCCACTGTTTAGGCCCAGGGGCCCCGGGTCAGGGTGTCTGTGTGTGGATGACAGTGGGGGTGTCTCCCCACAGGCCCTGGGTCCTTGCCACCCCTTCCCACCACCCACAGGGTCCTCACCGCCCCCTCCCACCACAGCATGGCCCCTCGGGAGACCCAGCCAGGGCAGGCACAGGGGACAGCCCGGGGCAGCTCCAGCCCTGCCACCCCTATGGACTTTGCCCCCGTGTCACCACCGTGCCAGGACCCCCTGCACCGACCAGGGGCCTGGGAGGGAGCCGAGGAAAGCACAGGGGTGATGGGGGCATAGGCGGCAGGTGCAATGGGGGAGTCGGGGGTGATGGGGACAGCGGGGGGCCCAGGCGAGAGGATCCCTGGGCTGCTGAGCTGAGGGACCAAGGAGCTGTGGGTCCAGCCGCCTGCCTGGACCCCGCCTGGGCACACCGGCCCTGCCATGGTTGGGCTGGACACTGACCACCATGAGAAATAGTGTATCTTAGATGTACTGTTACATAAAATGTATTTAAAGGAAATTAAAATTCTGCAAGGTTTTTTTGTATTCTATTAGCATTATGAACCTTGTCTTGCTTCCATGCTGAGGCACTTCATTATGGGTGTCCTGTTCCTCCCTTCTGAAATTTCGTAAGTAATAGTAAGCTGTTAGCTTTCAAAATCCAGGCACTTGGCAGGTTGTGTTTGCTAGAGTTGGCAGAATACAGCGTGACTGCAGACCCTCAAGGATTACTAAGCTGAGAAAGCACAGGCTTCATGTCTGTCATTAGTGTTTCTTAATGATAAGAGTACTGTTGGGGGAAAAAAGCAGCAAATGACAGCAGTCACAGTTTGAAATGCATTTCCCTCAGACATACTTTGGCTTTATTACTGTAAAAAATACAGTTCAGGCAATAAATCAATATACTAGGTAGGGTTTTACTGTTCTTTTCAGTAGATGACACTTGAACTATATTAATTTTTTGTAATTATTTCAAGTTGTGCATTACCATAAGTATTTGATTATCTTATGACAAATTCTGCTTGTCATCCTAGGACTGCAGGGTTGTTTTGTTAGTTATCTCCCAGATATTTCTCGTTCCAGTGTTTTTCTATTCCCTGTTGGAAACATGTCAAGCTGATTTAAAATGTTTAATGCATATTATAATGAAACTCATATGTCTTATGTTAAGGGTGACTGTGCAAAAGCTTTCAGCTGAATCAAGGTTAGCATGTGATTGCACACGTGTGCGTGTGCTGTGATTGCGTGGGGGCACAGGTCACTGCTGTGCACCAAACAGCCTCTCTCCTCCTTGCGCATTAGAACCAGATTTAGGAGATGTGTTGAAAGGGCCTCTGAAAGCCCTTTGTTAAATGTCTGCCACCAATGTGACGGGAGGGCTGGGATGTTTTCCTAGTTCGTTATGGAGTTTACTCCCTTTCTGTGTTGCTAAGTTATCCCTGCCAGAGATGATGTTTTCCAGCTCCTAAAAGTACTTCTAACCAGCCTATCCATTTCCCTTCAAGCAGGCTGAATAGTACTGCCAGATATATGAAAAATCTCCTGAGGTGACACTACTTGCCTCCTTATAGAAGATAGTTGTCCATAGGTGGATTTACACATATATTTTATAAAATTGTCATGTGCAAGTTGAGTGTCGTGTTATACAACTATCTGTATTTTTTGAACATCCAGTCTCAATGTTTCTAATGAGCCTGGTGTAGCAAAGTAGCATCCTTCAGTCTGTGATTGAGAACCTTTTTGTTTGAAGAGGAAGATAAGTTGCCCAAACTGTTCCCTTCTGCTCTAGGAACATATGTTCCTCCTGACAAAGGTAATTTCAGGCTGAGAAGATAAAAGAAGTGGTAGCCATTTTTAAAGTAGTATTAGAACAGTTCAAACTGCATATACAAGCACAAAAAATAGTTAGGTCAGCCTGATTTCTATATGAAGAATCTCCTTAAAGATATAAAAAGCAGGAAAAGAAAAACAAACAACTTGTAATGCTCTTTGTCTGTTCCAACATCCGCTTGTGTCTGCTCTACAAATCCATGAATTAAAAACAATTAAGAAAAACACAAACTGAGATGATAGTGATATGCAGGATCAACATGATGGCTCTCAGAAAATCTCAGTAATTAGTCTGTAGTGATTGTGTGTTTAGAGACACAGCATACACCAGTCATGCTTTGTATTTATTTTGAGATCTGCAGAGCTTATAATTTGCACTACTGCAATTCAGATTACTGCTGAAACTACAGTATTTAGATGAGATCAGATAACTGCTGAACATGATAAATTTTGATTATTTGATAACAAACCTTCTTCCAAAGAAGAGTAAGCAAGTTAGACGAGCAAAAATTAAGATAGTAGGTTGGTGCAAAAGTAATTGCGGCTTTTGCATTGTTGAAATTTGCCATTTGATATTGGAATACATTATTAAATGAATGTGGTTATGTTATACATAATTTTAATGTGCTTTTCTCGCTTCATAGTTTTTTGCTACTGACTTACTTGCTCTTTGTTTTCTATTTATTTTAGGCTATGGAAATTACGTTAGGAAAAAAAAGCAAATTCAAGTTCAAAATGGGTTGTAGAGCAGCAGAGTAAACTTGCAACATCAGCAAGGCATTTGGCCCAGAAACTGCTAACGAACATACAGTGCAGTGGTGGTGGTGGTGGTTCAAGAAGGAGATGAGAGANGGTGGTGGTGGTGGTGGTGGTGGTGGTGGTGGTGGTGGTGGTGGTGGTGGTGGTGGTGGTGGTGGTTCAAGAAGGAGATGAGAGACTTGAAGGTGAGGAGCATAGTGACTGACCATCGGAAGTTGACAACAACCATTTGAGAGCAATCATCGAAGCTGATCTTCTTACAACTACACAAGAAGTTGCTTGTATCAGGAATAGTGTGGCCAGCAAGACTGTAGAAGTGATTGTGCCACTGTACTCGGTGCTGGTGAGGCACCATCTTGAATACTGTCTTCAGTTTTGGGCCCCTCATCGTAAGAAGGATATTGAAATACTGGAGAGAGTGCAGAGGAGGAGATGAAGCTGGTGAGCAGCTGGAGCACAAGTGTGATGGGAGCGGCTGAGGGACGTGGTGGGGTTCAAGGAATAGTTACATCTACCATCAAGTACCTGTGGCGGCATCCTGTATTACAGCACTAGGAATGGTGGACTGGGTATAACTAGACTCTCGGGATTGATCCCTAGTATGTAAGTCCAAAGACTGCATAGAATTGCAGTGTTTTCAGATGAAACAATAAGAACTATTGTGAAGCAGGAAGGTACTGAGAAAGAATTTGAAAAATACTGGGTTGCAGCAAAAGGAGATAAAATTCCATCTATATGGGACCCAAGAGCAGTTCTCATTATATCAGAGGAACCAGGCAGTGAAGAACCATTTTTGTAATGGAAGATACCCACTCCAAAAATCATTTTTCCAAGGCCTTGTAACTGGAGAAAACAAGAATTTGTCAACTTAACCAAGCTCCCCAGCCAGGGCCATGGGATTACGAATTTTGAGAGGAATAAAATCAGTAATAAATGGATTGAATTTTACAGAGGCATTGCCCACAGAAAGCTCATCACTGCATTACAATTAAGGGCAAATGTCTACCCAATGAGAGAATTTTTGGCAAGGGGTAGACAAGAAACTGAACTTAAATCATGCCAGCATTGCCAGGCACAAATTGAGACTTGTACACATATAATTGGATTTTGTCCTGCAGTTAAGGATGCTAGAATTAAAAAAACATAATGAATAATGTGAAATTCTGATTGGCGAGGTTAAAAAGAAAGAATGGGTAGTATTTCAAGAAGTAAATAATGCCTGATTTGACATACAATGGGCAACTGTTTCTTGTCAGGATGTGGAGAGACCCAATTCAGTTTATAATTCCTATCTGCCCGAACACCAATTGTGATGTATGCCGAACAGAAAACTCAGAAACCTAACATTAGTAACATTCGACAGTTCTTGGATTTGATTTTTAAGGTGTTCATATTTCTTTGATTTTATGCTGCTGCATCTGGTAAGGAAGTTGATTTGCTCTCACAGAATCGTTTTGGTTGGAAGAGACCCTCAAGATCATTGAGTCCAACCATGAACCTAACTCTGGCACTAACGTCTGTCCCTGAGAACCTCATCTCCGTCTGTTCAACCCCTCCAGGGATGGTGACTCCACCACTGCCCTGGGCAGCCTGTTCCAATGCCCCACAGCCCTTTGGGGAAGAAATTGTTCCCAGATCCAACCTCAACCTCCCCTGGTGCAACTTGAGGCCATTTCCTCTGCTCCTGGCGCTTGTTCCTGGGGAGCAGAGCCCGACCCCCCTGGCTCCAAGCTCCTTTCAGGCAGTTCAGAGATCAGAAGGTCTCCCCTCAGCTCCTGTTCTCCAGCTGAACCCCCCAGCTCCCTCAGCCGCTCCCATCACACTTGTGCTCCAGCCCCTTCCCCAGCTCCGTTCCCTTCTCTCAACTCACTCCAGCACCTCAAGGCCTTTCCTGCAGTGAGGGGCCCAAAACTGAACACAGTATTCAAGGTGCAGCCTCACCAGTGCTGAGAACAAGGGGATGATCACTTCCCTACTCCTGCTGGCCACACCAGTGCTGTACCAGCCAGGATGCTGTTGGCCTTTTTGGCTACCTGGGCACACTGCTGTCTCATGTTCAGCCGGCTGTCAGTCATCACCCCCAGGTCCTCTTTTGCCGGGCAGCTTACCAGTTGCTCTTCTTTGAGCCTGTAACATTCATGGGGTTGTTGTGACCCAAGTGCAGGACCCAGTACTTGGCCTTGTTGAACCTCAGAAAATTGGCCTCAGCCCATTGATCCAGCCAGTCCAGATCCCTCTGCAGAGCCTTCCTACCCTCCAACAGATCAACACTCCCACCCATGGTGTAGTTTGCAGACTTACTGAGGGTGCACTCGATCTCTCGTCCAGATCACCAATAAAGATGTTACACAGAACTGGCTCCAATCCTGGGCCCTGGGGAACAGCACTCATGACCGGCTCCCAGCTGGATTCAACTCTGTTCACAACGCAGAGGTGGGTCATTTGACCAGCTCCCTGAACACAAGTTTCAGTATGCCATGGCATTGGGATTCCCAGGAGCACTCACCTTTTGGTCCAGAGGAGTGTGACTCCTCTTGAGGTGTCCTGGCCTATCTCTTCACTCAAGTGGTGCTTTAGGCATCCACTTTTCCAACATACTCAGTCTTTATGAGGAGATGCTCCAGATCAATATGAATTGGAGATTGCTGATATCACCTCTTCTGGAAATGGGGGTGGAGGGAGGGTGAAGGAAGTAGAAGAAATACTGCTTTATTGCTGTTTATTATGGAAATGCTCTCTGTTTGGCAACAGTCCTGAAATCTCTCTAATCGTTATGACATGAGACTTGAAGCCTTTAGGAAAATGATGCAGAGCGCCTTGGCTTCTAAGGGCATTTTAGATGTTGATGAGCCCTCTGCTGCCAAGTTCCTGAACTGCAGATACTGAAAGGACGAAGAAATGAAAGGCAGAAGAAAGCCCAAGTTTCTGAGGGCGCTTGGGACCCCACAAAAGGTCATCACTGACAAAGTTGTGAAGGAAACAACCAGTTGAGGCCCCTGTCCCTGGAGGCTGGTGAAGCAAAAACTTGGAGACACTGATTACAGGTAAAGGCGATGTGAAGGTGGCTCTGATGCCACGTAAGCCTTTGACTTTTTTTTTTTTTTTTTTAATCACCAGAATGGCCAAGCCCTGGCCTGCCTGGCAAAGGAGATCTTTTCATTCAAATGTTTCTCAAGGCTCTGCCTGTGGTCACTCTAAATGTATTTGTGTTTTGCAGTGTGGTGCCAAGTGCTGTTGTTTTAGCCTCAAAGGTACGGTTTTCTGAGGAGTTGGCAATGCCTGTGAGCTTCTCACAACCTGTCCAGCTTCTTTCATAGACCTGGCAATGGTCCTCAATCACCTAAGCTGTCCCATTTCCAAAACTGCTTGAATCCTCAGTTGGGATCCATACCCCACCACTCCAGGAGGTTCATGCATCCTCCATGCTCATGGTTGTTTCTTGAGGATGCATCCAAGTGTGGAGAGTGAAAAAGTGAAAGTATGCAAGGTCAGCTCATGGGGCATGACTGAGAAAACCCTCCCCCAGCAGCGGGCATTCCCCGTCTCCCAGACACAGCCATGCCCATAAGATGGAAATGTCACTAACATATGTGACTAACTCTAGAGGGGCCTTGCTTCCGTATTCCCATGAAAAACTTCTGCTGTTCCTTTTCCAACTGCAGACATCAACTGCTTTCCATTTCTGGGTTCAGACATGGTTACAAAGATTCACTAAAGCCATCAGCCACAACCTTGTTTGTCCCTGTCATCCTACCCTCTCTCCCACACCTACACGTGGCCAGTCACTGCTTCTCAGGGCCTCTTGCTCTTCAGAAGAGGCCTTGAGCTTCTTGGTACTTCCTGGTGCTTATTACAAACTTCCTCACTCTCTCCAGAGCTCATGGTGAGCTTTCTTGTCCATAACAGGGACTTACCACCATGTCTTACAAAACCATTGTCTTTTTATGATCATCTGTGCAGAAAGAGTAGTCGCGGGAAAGTGTCCAATACGTCAAAATAAATGCCAAGTGAAACGCCATAAAGACCGGATGAGTTGCCCCCGTGTCTGCATTTTTCTGGCACGGAGCCTGTCCTGAAAAGGGGATCCAGCCTCTGCCACTCTCTGTAGAGAGAAACCAGCAGTGCCCGAGCAACCTGGGGACACAAAGGGTGACTTTTGCAAGACCACTTAGGTATGTACTTCTGGATGAGGTATCAAGCCTTATAGTGTAAACACTGCCCAGAATGGCTACCACAGATGCAGACTGCTGTATTGCAGATATTTATATTTAGGCAGATTGTCCCTTTTTCTTCTTTTATTTTTTAAATTTTGTTTTAATCCTGAAAATTTTAGAGAAATTACACAAACGCTTGAAAGACTATTAATGCAGACTATTAATGCATTTTAACATGATTATCCACAGAAGGCCCACCAGCTTTGCATCTCAAGAAATGAGATGTCAGAAGTCAAGGGAGGGGTGGTTTGGGCACAGTTTTGAGATCTGGGAAACTGTATTCCCATCTCCTCAACACCCTGCCCTCCTTAATGAAGGGTGTGAGAAATTATTCCAAACGTGTCTGAACTCACAGTCATGACAAGTATCTTATGTCTAACTGCAGCCAGTGGTGTTGTGCCAGTTCAGGATTTGAACTTCCATCCCTGGATGTATTTGAAAGACGTGTAGATGTGGTGCTTAGGGATATGGTTTAGTGGTGGACTTGACATTGTTCAATTTACCGTTGGACTTGATCATCTTAAGGGTCTTTTCCAGCCTAAATGATTCTATGATTCTATGATTTGAGTTAAAACCATTTCAATTCACACTACCTCCAGCTTTCCTGGGAGGCTGGTTGTTGTGTGGCACAACTCTCCTGGCTCTCTGGGCTGGGTAGGCAATGGTTTGATACCTGCATGGGAAGTTTTGCACATCTTGGAGTAAAAGACCTTCAATGAGAGATGTTTGTAGAGATTTGGGTCACAGAGGTTTGAAGTAGTCCTTTCAAAACCTGAGCCAACTGAGCTTTGGAGTTAAGGAAAAATCAACACGCTCTCCAAGATGTTTTTGAATAGTGGTTCTATCACTAATAACAGTAACAGGGAACTCCTTATTCTTGATGATGGTGATAATAAAGTAAAGCTCTTTAATTTCATTCTCAGTCGTTCTTGTTTCTCGAAACAGCTACTACATCTCAGTAACTAGCCTCTTTCATGAAGCTCTTAGAACAGTGATTTTTCTCTCACTTCTACCTTTTTCATCATTTAAAGAGTACACTTCTTGGACAGAATTGCCCCAAATCATCACTCTTCCATATCTTTTCTCCTTTCTTTCTGGCATAATGGAGAGGTGGCATAGGGGAATAGTTTCTTTATTTATCCAAAGATGACCAAGGAACAGACCCCAGGTTGGTGCAAAGGCACAAAGAAAGCCAGAATTTTTATGTGGTGTTATGCTGATTTAACTGAAAATGAGTTAATTTTCTTCATGCAGTTAGAAGCCTTTCTTTTTCATAGCTAGCACAGTCATTATTTGGACTTAGTCTGAAAACAAGAGATAACATCCAGCCCAGAGTTAATGTTTTTAATTGCTCTGGTCTGAGAGCCAAGGACATTCTGAGCACTTTGCCCACAGTTGTGAGGCAGCGAGGAAGGGGGGCAGAGATGGGGCAGAGCTTGACTGACATCCAGACTGCTCAATAAGAGTATTCCATCCCATTAGCATCATGGTAATTACTTAAGGAGTCAGGGCCTTCCAGTTTGCTCTCTGGCTCTTCTGCTCTCTCGCTCACTCTTGCTTGCTCTGGGGCGCAGCTGGGGGAGTTTTGATCGGGGCATTTAGTTTGACTTTTTGACATTTTTGCAGAGCCTTTGAGCCTTGCTGCCTTTTTCTTTTTTTCTCCTCTCTTCGCGATTAGCTGTTTGGGGACCATGGTGCTGCCTTCCTGGGGCTGGCTGCTTAGTGTGGACGGAGTTCATGGGGAATTACCTTGAGTATCTTTTATTTCTATTATATATATATATTTACTAGTAGTGTATTAGTATTTTGTTATTTTATTAAACTGCATTTATCTCAATCCAAGTTTCTCCCTTCCCTTTTGATTCTCTCCCTTCTTTGGGAGGGCGGGCAGGGGAGGGGGTGAGCAAGCAGCTATCGTGGTTGTATTGCCAGCTCAGGTTAAACCACTACAGGTGTACATGGACACAGCACCATTCCCTGCATTTCCAGTCTCTGGAGTCCCAACTGTGCTGCAGAGCCTGAAGTTCTGAGCTCCCTTCATCTGCCCTGCATGATGGCATGTACAGTGCAACTACCATAGTCAAAAAGTTGGTTTAGATTCTCTTCACAGCCTGAAGCACCACATGGGTCAGGAGACAAGCCAGGATGCCCAACAAGAACTCACACTTTTCTGCACTTGAAGTTCAGGTGTTCCGGGGAATCCCAGGTGACATGGCACGCCAATTTCTGGGTGCAAGGAGCTGGTCAAGTGCCTTCTCTCCACTTCTGTAATGGCGGCTTTGATGCCTGGCTGATGTGCAGACTGTACATGGATGCTGACACCTGTTGAGCAACCTGCTCCAAAAGGATTAACAAGATGGGCTGTTCTTTTTCGAAGTGTATTAGGATAGCAAAAAAGAAGGACATGGTTTGGGTTGAATTAAAAGGGATGCAAAAGTTGCCCTTCTAATTTTCTCTCTATGTAACTTAATGGCATCCTTGTAGTCCTCCTAAGTTGCCTGCCCCTTCTTCCATAGGTTATAAACTCTCCTTTTATTCCTGAGTTCCAGCCAAAGTTCTCTATTCAGCCAGGCTGGTCTTCCTCCCTGCAGCTTGTCTTTTGGCACATGGGAACAGCCTGGTCCTGCACCTTACTGCTAATCTTTAACCATTCCTCTGATGATATTGTGCTGGCCACAATGCGGAGTTCACCACATATGTGATGAGGTGCTTTCTTCACATTTTTACAATTTCTGGCATCTTACAATTCACATCCTTTCCTCCATTCTGAAAATCTCTTTCAGCAAAAAGGTGTTTACACCTCCTCATCTTATCTGATCATTCTTTGATGTTACAACAAACAGATCCGCCAACTGCTGCGCTCCAAGGAGGCTGAGCTGTGCGAGGTGCAGGGGATGCTGCAGCAGCAGCGCGGCAGCGCCGTCCGTGAGGCACGGGACTTGCAGCGGCAGCTGGCCAAGGAGCTGGTGAGAGGAGCCTGGAGTGGCAGCCAGGCCTCCGCTAAGCTCCAGGACGTCCTCAGCAAGCTGCGCTGGGAGAGCGATGGCAAGCAGGCCGCCCGCATCCTCTGCCTGGAAGACCAACTGCTGCAGCAGAGGAGACTCTTCCTAAAGTACATCTTGGAGCGGTTCGAGGGTGAGCAGCCCTCTTCTCACACCGAGGCCAGGGCTTGGCACCGTCTGCACACGGGGGCCACTGGGCCCTGCTCTCTGGAGAGCTTCATGGCATCTTCCTTCCGCCATGGAGAAGGGCAGCAGAAAACTTGCAAGAACTTAACAGAGGCTGGTCTCCGGGAGGAAGAGAACAGCGAGGAGGTTTTGCCAGAGACCGCGGGGCAAGACTTGGCCCTGCGCTGCTTGGAGTCCCCGCCGCAAGGAAGGACCGGCCGCGGGCGCTCGGTGGCACAGGTGGGTGCTGCGGCCGTAGAGCAGCAGCAGGACTGGCTGGGAGCACTTAGGTCAGGCTGCTGGAGCAGAACGCCCACCTCCAGAGCCTCCTGAAGGACCTCGAGCGGCGATGCAGGGTCCTTCAAGGGAACTGTCTGCTGAGGAAGGCAAGCTGTGCTCAGGTGCAGGAGGAAGTGCAGAGGCTCAAGCAGAAGGCTGCTCAGCTGGCTCTCATCAGCAAGCAGCTGGAAGAAAGAGCCAGGCAACTGAGAGAGGCCATTTCAAACCTGAGAACACCACGTTGCAGACAGCCCTGACCACCAGCGTGCCTCCGCAGCTAAGGGATTCCCGGCAGCATGCAGATGACAAAACGAGTTCCTGCAGCAGCTGTGACAGCACACGCGCTTGAGGAAGGACTCTGTGGCCGTGTGTTGGCTGACAGACGCAGGTCAGCCAGAAGTCTTGGCTCGATGTGTTGGAAACAACAAATAAAGGAACAGTCTTTAGCCTCTTGATCTCTTCTTTGGGAGAACAAGTCTCTCGGCTTTGGTATGATGCTCGTGCCCTGAGACGTGCGGTTTTCCATCCATTGCAGAGAGAAAGGGACCGTACCCAGCTACCCTCTCCCCGGCCCTGCTGGTGCATCAATTGTGGCGAGCAGGGGAAAGAGCTTTCCACTGTCCCCGCCTTCGACCCTTTCCCCAAACCATGTGTTAGTGAATCGTGCGTGGTCTCATGGCCACTCCGAAGCCCTCATATTCAGAATAGAATAGAATAGAATAGAATAGAATAGAATAGAATAGAATAGAATAGAATAGAACATCCTGAGACGTGCGTGTTTTAATCCATTGCAGACAAAAATAGACCATAGCCCCAGAGTCGCTGGGAGACTCCAGCAGGTCTTCTGGGACCTCCATGGTGACACTGATGTGCTGGCTGGGTCCTCTGCTCACCACTACTGTGTCTGTCTTAACAAGAGCTGTCAGCACCTTGTTAAGCAGCACCAGCAGACTACGTGGGTACAGCCTGCTGGTTTTTCTTTACCCCAGAGGGTGTCTCCAAGTCTGTCTTGAGCCCTGGATCCCATACAGAGGGCCAGACAGATGGGGTGAGCATTGTCATGTGCAGAGGGAGATGGCTGCGGCTCAGCCAATGTCCAGAAGGGCCATGTTCGTGGAAGGCCTTTGCTCAGCTGATAGGGATCAGGCTCTAAGTCTCTCACCTGGCTGTGATGTGATTCATGCCAGCAGCCGTCTGCCTCTTGTGTGGCCCAAATGCCTGCCTCACCACCACAGTCAGAAAGCCCACGCAAGTCAGTAAGAGCACAGGCATTGCTGGACCCATCTCCATGGAAGGCCCAATTCTTTCCCCTCAGAAGGCTGCTTCCCCTCCAAAAAGTGAGATGTCATGGGTCAGTCTCCTCCCCACTCAGACAGAGAAGAAACAAAGACTGAAAACTGTCCAGGCTCAAGAATTGCATGCCTGGAGATCCTGCCCTCCCCACAGGAGTGCACAGGTCTGCTTTCCCTTCTGAGTGAAGAAGTTGCCCCTCTCCTTCCTTTTGCCCTTTGGTACCACTGCTGCCTTATCAGCTGCACACAGGCTTCTGGGGTACAAGCACTCAGATGAGTCCCAGATAAACTCTTCCTTTATGAACTGGGACCTGTCTGAAACCTCAGGATTTGATACACTACCCCAGGGATATTTCCATCCTTACCATTCTTGGTCACACAGCCTCAGCTTTTCAGGGGCCTTTTCCCTTACCCGCTTTCAAATCACACCTTGTCTGCTTGGGACCTGACTGTTCCCCAAACCCTACCAGCCACCACTGCTCCTTGCACAGTCCCAGCCTGCAGGACATTTTGTGGCACAGCTCACGTTGGATGCAGGGGCACACTGAGGCTGAGACAGTGACATGTCTCAGCACTCTGAGAGACCCCTGCATCTTGTGGGGTACCCAGCCCCCTGGCCACAGACCCATGGCATCCCCATCAGGACAGTGAGCCGGGCAGGACCATAGCAGAGAGAAAAAGGACCTTTGGGAATCAGCATGCAAAGTTGTTGCTAGCTCCGAAAGATCCAAAAAGAGGCCAACAGCATGGCCAAGCCTCCATGCCTTACACACCTGCTCAGCAGGAAGCTACGGCAAGTTGGCTCTGCTGTGGGAAGCTGCAGTGAGGACATGGCAGCCACAGTAGCTCAGAGGTGACATATCAGAAGTACCCTGTGCTGCACAGACAGCATCCCAACCATGGGACCAGTGTTCCCTTCAGAGCGGACATCCTGCCAGGGCTTGAACTTCTTTGGCCATGTCCTTCCTGGGTCTTCCTGCTTTCCTGGAACTCAGTAGAGCTTCTGGTCACATGCAGGGCAGTCTAGTTCAATGGGCAGGCTCAAACTCCTGACTTCTCTGGATGACTAAGAATCACAGAATCATTTTGGTTGGAAGAGACCCTCAAGATCACCAAGTCCAACTACTAACCCAAAACTGGCACTAAAGCATGACCCTAAGGACGTCATCTACATGTCTTTTAAACACCTCAAGAGACTCAGCCACTTCCCTGGGCGCCCTGTTTCAATGCCTGACAACCCCTTCTGGCAATAATTTTTTTCCTAATATCCAATATCCACTAATATCCACTAATATCCACTAATATCGAGTACCCAGTACCCAGCACAGGGACAGTCACTGCCCTGGGCCTGCTGGCCACACCAGTGCTGTACAAGCCAGGATGCTGGTGGCCTTTTAGGCCACCTGGGCACGCTGTTAGCTCATGTTCAGCTGCTGTGGACCAACACTCCCAGGTCCTTTTTTGCCAGGCAGCTTTCCAGTTGCTCGAGCCTGTATTGTTCACGTGGTTGTTGTGACCCAAGTGCGGGACCCAGCACTTGGCCTTGTTGAACCTCAGACAATTGGCCTCAGCCCATTGATGCAGCCGGTCCAGATCCCTCTGCAAAGCCTTACCACCCTCCAGCAGGTCAGCAATCCCACCCAGGCTGGTGTCATCTCTGAAATTACTGAGGGTGCACTCGATCCCTTCATCCAGATAATTTATAAAGATGTTACACAGAACTGACACCAATCCTGGGCCCTGGGGAACAGCACTCGTGACTGGCCCCCAACTGGATTCAACTCCATTCACAACTCTTTGGGCCTGGCCATCCAGCCAGGTCTTCACCCAGTGAGGAATAGGCCCCACCAAGCCATGAGCTGCAGCTTCTCCAGGAGAATGCTGTGGGAAACAGTGTCCAAGGCTTTCCTGGAGCCTGGGTACACACCATCCACAGACTTTCCCTCACAAATGAGGGGCTGGTGGGGCCGAGACCAGGGCGGCTCCCAGGGCCAGTGGGGACAAACGTGCCCTGTTCCAGCACCGGCCTCACTGCGCATGCGCCACAGAGGGACTCACGGGACACGGTCCCGGGGGGGGTGTTTCCATGGCAACGGGGGGGGTCCCTTGACAATGCGGGGGGCGAGAGGCCGGGGGTTGTCTCCCTGGTGACAGGGTGGGATGGAGGGGGTGTCTTCCTATCACCATAGCAACATAGTGGCGATGGGGGGAAGTGGAGGAATGCCAATCACCATGGCAACAGGAAAACCAATGGGGGATGTTTCCATGGCGATGATGGTGAGTTTACATGGCGACAGCCAAGAGGGGGCACCCCAGTGTCTGCTATCATGGTGGGGGGAGCAGATTAGGGGTTGTCATGGGGGTAATTTGGGGTCCCTGAGGGGAGGGCAGTTTTGGGGGTGACTGGGGCAGTTAGTGGTCCTTGGGGGCAGATTTGGGGATGGCAGGCACAATTTGGGGTCCCCCACTCCAGCTCAGCCCACATTGTTACCAGAATCTCTTTATTTTGACCCAAACCAAACACCCCGAACCCCCTGAATGCCCAAACCTGACCCCAACATTGGGACCACCCTGTTGGGAAGAGGGGTGTTGACCCCAACACTGTAATGAGGGATTGACCCCAAAATCAGGATGTGATGGTGGACTCCAACATGGGGATGTGATGGTTGACCCTGACTCCATGACATGATGGAGGGTTGACCCCAACACCGTGACAGGTTGTTGACCTTAACACCAAGATGTGATGATTGACCCCAATACTGGGACATGATCGTTGGCCCCAAACAACCTGATGGGGGGCTGACCCCAACACCAGGATGTGGTGGTTGACCCCAATACTGGGATGTGATGGTGGGCCCCAACACCAGGACATGGGGATTGGCTCCCCCCAATGTATTACTCTCCCCAATAAATTACAGCTCTCCCAGCCCCACATCCCCCCATGGGGGGCCCAACGTGCCATGGGGCTGACCCCACTGTAGTGTTGACTCTGCCGTGGGGCTGATCCCACTATGAGGGTGACATCGCCGTGGAGCTGACCCTGCTTTGGGGCACTCAAGGCTCTGTCACCTGCCCCACGAAGAGGATGGTGCCTGTGGGGAATAGAGGGGTCAGGGAGCTGCCCAGACCCAAACCAAGGGGGGACAGAGCCTCCCAGACATGGGGCATGGAGTCCCTCAAGACCCACATCGATAAGGTATGAAGCACCTCAACCCAGATCCATGGGACATGAAGCCCCTCAAGATGCACATCCGTGGGTGTGAAGCCTCCCAAGACCCACATCCAAGTGGATGGACCCCCCAAGCCCAGATCTAGGGGACATGAAACTCCCCCAGCCCCATATCCATGAGTCCCAGACACCTCCCCCTAGTCCCTCAACTCCCACCCTCCCCATGTCCCCCCATACCGGTGGGGTTGTGGCGCACGAGGAAAAGGAAGGGCTGATCCAGGAGGATTTCCAGGGGCGCCATGCGGGAATAGACGATGGCAGCTGTGGGGGAGGACATGAGCAGTGAGACACCCCCCCCCCCAGGCACCCCCATTCCCAAGGGATCCAGGTGTCCGGGTACCCCCTTTCCAAGGGACCTAGGCATCTGCCCCCCCCCCCCACCGCTAAAAAATCCAGGCACCCTAAAAATCCCAGGCACCCAGGCAACCCCAGTCCCCAAGGGACCCAGGTGTCTGGCCCTCCCCATCGCAGGGGCCCAGGCATCTGGGCCCCCCGTGTCACTCACCAGTGGCTGATGTCACCTCGGTGCCATTCTCTGTCACCTCCATCCTCACCTTCTGCAGGACTTGACCCAGGACAAGGGGCTCCTCAGCTGATCCGGGGTGGGAGGTGAGTGAGGGGGGGTCCTTGGACACCTGGCTCTCCCCACCACCCACCCAGGGACCCTCGACTTTTACCTGAGAGTGGGGTGAAGTCAGCAGCATTGGGGTCAAAGGGAGCACGGACCCCCAAGGACTTTAGTGGTGCCTTGAGGTCCCAGGTGGTCTCTAGGGAGAAGCTGAGGGGGGTGGAGTTCACAGGGGACCCAGGCATACAGGGATCCCCCCCACATCCCAAGGGGGACCCACCCATGCCCTCCCCCACCCAGGAATCCCCCCTTGTCCCACAAGGGGACCCAGGCATCCGGGGGATCCTCCCCACATCCATAGGGGACCCAGGCTTTTGGAGCCACCCGCCCCACATCTCCAAGGGGACCCATCCATCGTCCCTGCCCAAGGGCACCCAGGCGTCTGGGGGGCCCCCCTATATCCTCAGGGGGACCCAGGAATCCAGGGGTCCCCCCCACATCCATAGGGGACCCACCCATCTCCTCTACCCAGGGACCCAAGAATTCTCCCTCCCCACACCAAAGGAGACCCAGGCATTCAGGCTCACCGGGGCAGGATGAGGACACGGGTCACAGGGGTCATGTTGGTGAGCCAGGTGGTGACAAGTTTGGCATCAAGGAGGCGGGTGAGGGTGACAATGGGGACATACCGCCAGGCCAGGGCCACCAGAAGCATGGCCACCTCCCCCCCAGCATAGGGGACCTCCACCACCTCATAGGGGACCCCTCCTGGAGTCTCGAAGTCCCCTGCAGTGACATGGTGGCGTCAGAGGGGACCCAGGTGTCCAGGAGATGGGGGGGCAGGGGAATGAATAAGGTGACATTGGGGACCCAGGGTGACATGATGGGATCCAGGCATCCAGCAGATGGGGTGGGGAAGTTCAAGCAGGGTGACATGAGGGAGCTCAAGTTGACATGGGGAGACAAGGGTGACACAGGGGACCCGGGGCCAGAGGTCTCACCGTAGTTGAACTTGGCCATCTTCTCCATCATGGGGACGGTCACCGTGGTGCCATCTGCCCTGTGGAAGGGGCGGGGGCGGGTGGCGGGGGTGGGGAAGGGGCTCCTCCAGGCCCCCTTGAAGTAGAGGGCGCTAGCCAGGACCAGGCGGGTGCTGGCACCAACCGCACCAGGGGGCAGCAGCCCCCGGATCCGCCCTGAGGGGACAAGAGTGCTCCTGGAGTCCCCTTCTGCAGTGGAGGGGGACCCAAATGTCCTGGCACCCAGCACCCCCATTCCCAAGGAACCCAGGAGTCCAGGCACACCCACCCAAGCCCCCCAGGGTCTCACCCTGTGTCTGTTCCTGCACCCAGGCGTTCAGGAGGGCACGGGCCCCCTCCCCTCGTTGGAAGTTGACCCTGGCCAGGCGCCAGGGCCCGAGGGTGCGGGTGAATTGGGTGACGAAGCCAGGGGTCAGTGTCAGCCCCTGTCCCACAAAAAGCCCCTCGACCACAGCCAGAAGATATCCGGGTCTCCTCAGTGCCCGGCGCAGCACCCAGAGCTCCGCCACCACCCCTGGATCTGTGGGGTCAGGGAAACTGAGTCAAAATGTGGGGATGGGGGCACCCATGGGTAACCCGGCATGGGGACACCCGTGGGTGCCCTAGTGTGGGAACACCTGTGGGAGATCCAGGATGGGGTTTGGGACACCCACGGGTGAGCTGGTGTGGGGATGGGGTCCCCATGATGGGCACAAGGACCTCAAAACCCCTGCCACCATGGGCACAAGGACCCCAAAGTGTCCTCCATGGCGGTGGGGACCCCACCATGGGGACAAGGACCCTGGGGACCCTCACCATTGATACTGAAGCCCATGGCACCCTCAAGCTGGTGACGGCCATGCCTGGCCGTGGCCAGCTGAAGGGCCAGCAAAACAGTGGTGGCCCCATGAGGGGCGAAGATGACATTGGTGTCCCCTCTGTGTCCCACTGCCTCCCGGAAGAGCCTCAGTCCGAAATCAGCCACCAGCTGGGCCACGCGTCCTGACGCTGGTTTCCCAGCACCCACCGGGGCCACCCAGGCCAGGGCCACCAGAGCCGCCGGGACCACCCACATCCTGGAGGGATCCAAGCATCCGGGGGTCACTGACGTGACCTTGATGACCCAGGTCCCTCCCAGTGGACCCAGGCACCTGGAGGTCACTGAGTCCACCAACATGACCCCAATGGTGACCCCAATACTGATCCCAGTACCAATGCTGGTCCCAATCCTGGTGCTCATCCCAATCCCTGTTCTGGTGCTCATCCCAATACCAGTTCCAGTGCTAGCCCCAGTCCCAATCCCAGTGCTCGTTCCAGTCCCAGTCCTATTGCTCCTTTACCTGTTGGTCTCAATCCCAGTGTCCCAGTCTCAGTCCCAGTGTCGGTTCTGCTCTCCCAGTATCAACCCTGGTGTCGGTACCAGTATCCCGATATTGGTCCTGGTGTTGGTCCCAGTGACGGTTCCAGTATCCTGTTTTAGCCTTGGTCTCAATCCTAGTTTCAGTCCCAATGTCTTGGTCCCAATGTCATTCCCAGTCTCCCAGTGTCGGTCCCGGTACTGTACCTGTGTCCCAGTGGCCCTGTTGTAGCTGTGTCCCGCTGTCCCTAGTCCCACTCCGTGCTGCTGCTCCTGGCTCTGGGAGGCATCCGGCCTTGGCAGTGGCTTTAAAGGGCAGAGGGGTGGGGTGGGGGAGAGCGTGTGTGTGTCACCGACCCGTGTCCCCATGCCCCTCCCTTTGTCCCGTGCTCCCAGCGCCTCCTTCACGTCCCCAGTGCCCTCCTTTGTCTCCTGCGCTCCCCCATGTCCCCAGTGTGTCCCCCTCAGGTCTCCTGTGTCCCCTCTTCGTCTCCACGTGTCCCATGTCCCCAGTGGCATCTAGTGTCCCCCACGCCCCCCCACATCCCCCCATCCTCTGGCGGCGTTATGGGGGGGTGGGTGACCTGACGGGGTGTCACAGATCTCAGAGGACCCAGGCATCCGATCAGGGTGTCACCGCCCCTTCGAACCCAGGTTTCTCCCCAGGGTGACGCCAGAGCCCCTTCCTGCGGGGTGACGCGGTGGCTGCGGTGACACCGCGGGGGGGGCTGGGAAACCCCGGGGTGCCCGGACGCCTGGGTTCTTTTCCCAGCGCCGAGTGAGGCTCAGGCGTGTGGAACCGAGCCGTGCGGGCGTGGGGGCTGCCCGGACGCCTGGGTCCCTTCCAAGACCGCTGAGTGAGCCTAAAACCGCGGCGGCGCGGGGGGGGCGGTGTCCGGACGCCTGGGTTCTCTTGGCCAGAGAGGAAGGCGGGGCGGGACATTGGCTGCGCTGCCCGGACGCCTGGGTCCTTCCGAGAGACGGTTCCGGATGGAGGGGGCGGAGACGGTGGCCAAACCACCCCGGGGTAAAAATAACCCGGGCTGAAATAGCGCCAGGATCGGGCCCAACGCCCACCAGTGCTCCCAGTGCCCCATAGATCACTCATAGACCCACTAGTGCCCACCCTTATGGGGCTTCTCCAGGGGCTTGTAAAGGGGTTGAGGGGAACTGGGGGGACGGGTGATGGACCATGAGTTGTGCCACCCTAAACCTGCAGCCCAGAAATATACTGGAAAATAACCTTTTTCCGGTGTTATTTTGCCCAAAATTGGCCATTGTGTCAGCGGGGGCGGGAGGGGGGTGGTGAGCAGGGAAAGGAGTAAGGGGACAGGAATTTTCTCAGAAACCGAAATTTACAGCTTTTCCACCCAAAAAAGGCGTCGGGAAGGGGATTATTCACGGGCGGGGCTGGAGCAGACAGTGGGACGCCGGGGTGGGGTCATCTGCCCCACCCCCCAAATTCCCCAGCTCGGGGGGGGGGTGACTCAGGCTGGGGTGACTCATTTGGGTCTCAGCACCTTCCTGTGGGGCCCGGAGGGGTCTTGAGTGGGGGGGACATCCAACTCAGCCCCCAATCCTGCACAGATTCACTGCAAAATGGGTGCTGCACCCCAGAAACCTGTGGATCCACCCCCAAGTGTCACTGTACCCCAAAACCACATGAATCCACCCCAAAACCACATGGATCCACTCCAAAAGTGACATGACTCCCAAATCCCTGTGGATTGACTCCCAAATTCACATGGATTCACCCCAAAATTCACATGGTTTCACCCCAACTGTCCCTGTGCCCCAAGCCTGAAGAGATTCACCCCAAAACCTCACACAGACACCAAACCAGGACAGATTCACCCCAAAACCTCACACAGACCCAAACTCACATGGATTGTCTATAAAACTGCATGGATCCACCCCAAAATCTCACACAGCCCCCAAACCTGTCACCCCACGACACTGTCACCCATGGCAGGGCCACCCCACAGCAGTGTTACTCCATGACATAGCAGCCTCCCCACACAGCACTGCCACCCCACGAGGGTGTCCCAGTGTCCCCTTACACTTAGGGACAACCTGAACTCATCCCTTCCCACCCCTGTGTCTCCATATGGGACCCTTTATCACATACTGGGACACATCGCCTGACATGGGAAGTGTGACACCCGCTTAAGGAATTGTCTGTCCATGTCCCTTGGTTGGTGACACTCCCAGGTGACCTCAATGACATCTGGGCAATGGATGGCTTCCTACCAGGAACTGCTCCCAACCCTGGGTGGGGATATTGTGGGGACACCAGCACCCCCATAGATTGTCACCACCATGACCCTCAGCCACCATGGCCCCAAATGTGCCCAAGATGTCCCTTTTCTGTCCCTCTTGGTGGCATCAGGGTGTGGAGCAGACAGGGGCTACACGAGATTGGTCGGGTCTCCAAGTACTCTGTAGGGGACTGGTCGTGGCAGGGGACATATGGGTGCCATCTGATGTCCCCAGCCTGGTGCTACCTCCCAGGCCTGTCCCATATCCCCATCCCATGTCCCACGTCCCTATCCCATGTCCCATGTCCCACATCCTCATCCTGTGTCCCCATCCTATGTCCCATGTCCCCACACCATGTCCCACATCCCCATCCCAAGTCCAACATCTTCATCCCATGCCCTAATCCCACGTCCCACGTCCCCACACCATGTCCCCATCCCATGTTCCACATCCTAATCCTATATCCCACATCCCCATCCCATGTCCCATATCCCATATCCTCATCCCGTGTCCCCATCCCATGTCCCCATTCCCCTGTTCCCACCCTGCTTCTGTTCCTGGTCTCACTCCAGAGTGGGGAGAAGCCATGGCCAGGGCTGGTGGGGACAGGGCAGGGTCTTGGAGGTGCTGGGACACACCCAGAGGAGTCTCATGGACCTTGGAAGTGGGTGTTGGGCATTCCTTGACACAGCGTGCCCCTGTGATCTCCACCACTATGACCACCACCACCACCATCCCTGCCACTGTGACCATACCCCACACCATCCCTACCACTATAACCAGCATCCCCACCCCCACCATTACAACCACCACCACCGTACCTTCCACTATGACCACCACCACCACTGTCCCTATTACTATGACCATGACCCCCACCTCCGTTACTATGACCATCACCACCACTACAACCACCACCACTGCAGCAACCACCACCAGTCCAGGTGAGTCCTCCTTCTTGGTGGCACCACCTGGCCATGTCCCTACTCCTTGACCTCTCACCATGCCCCAAGCATTCTCTTGCACCCATGGGGTTTCTCTGGGCTGTGTTACAGCACTCATGTCCTGGGGTACCTCTTCCAGGTCAACGCCAGAATGGGGCCACGTGGGACAGCATCAAGTGCTGGTGTCCTTGCGTGTACTACAGCACCTATTGTGAGACAGCTATTTGCCAAAATGGTAGCACCTGGGTCAATAGCGGATGCGAATGCCCTGAAAATTTCCAGGGCCCTGAGTGTCAGTTTGCCAAGGAGATTATCGAGGTCAAAGACGGTAGGGAGCCATCCCAAGGTGTGCTGTACCACACTGGGCCTGCTTTAGAGGTCACCAACTCAGGATTTGGGCTGAGGTCACCTCAGAAGGACCAGCTTGGGAATGGGGCCACCACAGAGGGACCAGCCTAGTGCTACCAATTCTGCCTTTTGGACTGATACATCGGAGGGCAGGGCACCCAGTTCAATTACCTTATCCCAGGTAGTCACCACATATCCTGATAGATGGTTTGCATTTTGGACTCCTGCTTCCATCCATATACAGCTG
>VWYH01000654.1:233539-247022 GCA_013399365.1 Pampusana beccarii | reverse complement strand
AGCAGTAATTGACTTTCAATTGGAGGACAAAACCCAGCCCGGAATCGAGGACTCAACCACGGGCAGGTGATTATCGTGATCAGCGCCACATTCTGCGGATGTGCTTAACCTGAAGTCGACTTTGCTCATTAGGATATAATTTTAATATAAAAACACAGCTCCCTGTCGAAGGCCACCGGGAGAAAACCCCTGTTTGCCGTGTGCAGCAAAAATAACGATATTTAATTTACCTTGTATGCAAATATTGTAAGCAATTAGCCCTCCAGGACTGTCCTGCGGGTGCGTAGAGTGATAAACGTGATAGAAATGACTGAAACGCTGGGCTGCTGGTTTGATCCAACTTGTGCAACTCTAACGAACTCACTATTTCACCTCCGGCTGCACAATTTGGTTCGTTTGCACACGCACCGGGGCGAAAAACCCGGTTTAGGGCCAACACCCCCGCTCGGCATCAACCCTTCTCATCAACCGGTTTCCTCGTTAGCGCTAACGAACTTTCTCGGCGGCCTCGCCATCTGTCAGCGAGGGCAGCGCGCCCCAGCGACCCCGTTGCGAACGCGCGGTGTCGGGGTTCATTTTATTTCTTTTTTTCGCTCGCCATTTGTTACATAAATCACCTGGTTCGCTCTCTATCGTCCTCGAGAACATTCAAATCAATTAGGGCCGTTACAAACCGTTTGCTCGCTCTGTTTCTTTCAGTAACTCGGGGCGGTCGGAAGGGACGGGAGGCGAACAAAGACTTTCCTCCCCGCTCTTTTGGGAGCCAGGCAAGTCGTTTTGCCCAAAACTGTGGATTCTGGCCCACAAAACAACCCCCTCACAAGGAGGATAATTTGTGATGAATCGAGTGACGAGGCGAGAAACTCTTTGGGGTATCTGTTCATTATCTGCAGATGTCAGGAGGAAATTCCCTCCCGTGCACTCGGTTGGATGAATTACGGGGAAGCCGCGCTCACCTTCCCTTAAAAGAGCAAAATTACGATGCTCCTTCCACCTCAAGAGGGTAAATCCCACGATATTGGGAAAAAAAATAACCAGAGAGGATGTTTACAACCTTACCGGGCACTGGGAAACGTATTTTAGGGCTGTTTTCTACCAGGTGTGTGAATATTGTGCCCTTTCCCCAATTGTTTTACCTTCCGCGTGAAACTTCGGGCAGGATATTGGAAGCCGTGGCGAGCGCGGATTTAAAAACCCACTTGGTGGTGACAGAGAAGGTCGAGCGGAGCAATAGAATCGTTTGGCGTCCCCCCAAAAAAAGGAGATTTACAAGGTATTACAAATAAAACAAGGCAACCGTGGGTGAGGCGGCTGTAACTCCATCGAGGGAACCTGGCGGTTTGTTGTTTAAGGACCTGCTTAGTCACAAATCTCAATAATAAAAAACGCAGGCGGGAAGGGGCGGGGGGAAGAGGAGGGAGGTGTGAATTTTCTATTTTATTATTCAGATGTGTGATGAATTCTTATTGTCGGAGCAGACGGCCTGCGAGGAATAGTGAGGGGAACTGTAAGGTTTGGAAGCGAACAGGACAAACCACGTTGTGAACAGGCGGGGACGCCGAGGGTTTCACAACCGCATCGTTCAAAGCCGTAACGAGGGAAACAAACGGGCTGCGCCGGGCCCTGCGTTTCTGCCTTGCCGCACAGGAGTGTTTGTGAGACCAGGAGGGGGAAATCGGGAGGAAAACGGGAAGGACAAAACCTATTTCCTGGGGTTTATTTCCTCTTCCGTCCTTATTTCCGCCCCTGCCTCTCGTCCCGTTCGTTAATCCGGCGTCATCCCAAAAACCTCGGCGCAAATTAGCGCAGCGCGGAATCGTCGCTGCGAGAGGTGATGTGGGAACCCAGACAGAACGTTTAGCTCCCAGGTTGATTATAATGAAATAGGCAGCATTAAAAAAAAGAAAAAAAAAGAAGATAAAAAGATGTTTTCTACCTTTTCTACCTTCCAAACCCAATTTGCTGTGAATTGCAGGGAACGAGACACAGAGCCATGATGTCATTTACAGCCTGGCCTCTCCTGACTCGGGCCTCCCTTCACGATTTGCGCAGGTTTCATCTGCTTAGAGCTCATTAAAGGATAATAACGAGCGAAGCCGTGACTCACCGAGATAGCCCTGCGTCTTCTTCTGTAGTGCAGTGACCGGACAGTCCTTGTGCGCCAGCAGCAGCTGCTTGAGCTGAGCCACCTCGTTCCTCAGTAGCGTCACTTCGTTCTGAGATGGAAAAACACAAACACATGGATCACGCTCCGGACAGCGGCCTCGGGCACGATGTTCGTTTATGTGCCCTGCAAATGTACCGTTTGTTGTCTAATTCGTCTTGTGCGGCCTAAAAGAACCAAATAGTTTCTGGGGTTGGGGAATTTAGTGCGCGAGACACGGAACGTGGCGTTTTCCTGGCTGGAAAGCCTCTCGCTATCTTAATCATTTAATCCTGGGCATATATTTGCCTGAGCCCTCCTGTTAACGCCAACTGCTCGAGTCAAACGCGCTGTTGGCTCCGAAGGAAAAGGAACCAGAGCGAGAAGCTGAGTCTAAACCTGAGCTTCCGTGAGCTTAAAACCGGGCCTACTCCCCTGAAAACTTTGTGCAGCAGAAAAGTTTGGAGAAACAGTTGAAACCATGTCAATTCTGTATTTTGAAACTGCCCGAGGAAAACGTTTCTATCGTTATCTTGGGAAGAGAATAAAAATACCACGATCAGCACTGCTGAAAAAAGCCCCACTGTGTGTAGCGGAGGAGAAAAGGCAGAATGGACAGGAGCTGGGGCTTTGTGGAGCCGCCAACCCTCGGAAAATGCTGAGGCAATAACGAGGGGAACGGCAATGGAAGCCAGGTCTGCCAGCCAGCCAGGGAAACCCAGCTCTCCAGTAAAACCAGTACGGCTGCTGGTGCAGCTGCAGAGCCTCCCAGTTCAGCCCTGTGCCACGGATGGGAATGGGGAGCGTTTCTGTGCAAGTAGNGGGACGTTTTAGTGCCAGCGTTGGGGTGACCGGTTGGATCAATGATCTCGAGGGGCTTTTCCACCCCAAACCGCGCGGTCTCGGCAGCGGTTCCGCACTCACGCTCAGCTGGATGTTCTGGGTCGTGAGCTCCTCGGCTTTCTTCTCCAAGGAGGAAACCCAGAGCTTGCGCTTCTGGCGGCAGCGGGAGGCGGCCGCTCGGTTCCGCTCCAGGAACCGCTGCCGACGCTCGTCCGGGTCTTCGTCCACCGTTCGTCTCCGTCTCCCGCCGGTGCTGGGGGTGGGCTGGGCGGGGGAAACCTGCGCAGAAAGGGAGAGGTGTGAAAAATAAAGCTCTGGAGCGGGTAGGGAGATACGCACCCGTTAGAAGGGTTTGGGAAGACGTCGCGTCTCGGGTGGAAAAGGGATTTGGGTTTGCGTGGTGGGGATGGAGTGATGGGGAGCTGGGGAAAAACGCTTTTAATGGGTGTTTTTGGCAGCCTGGAGTGTCCTGTGAACTTACGGTGAGAATGCACAGGAACCCTGTGAGATCCTGAACCCGCGAACGTGTGAATATCAGGGGAATTAATGAAAACACGAACTCCTGCACTCCGCTAATGGCATTAGCAGAAGTTTCCTCCTCTCCGCGCCGAGGAGCTAATGCGGTAAACGACCACGGGCGACGCAGAGGAAACCGCCTTCCTTTTAATTCCACTTAAGATAATTTAAAAAGCACTTCACACTGCAACAATTCAGGAGATTCCCCCACGGAGCAACTTCCAGCCGCGGGGCCGGGAGCGTCGAGCGCGCTCCGACACACGTCACCAAGCGCCATCTCCATTCGGGTTGAGCAGCTCGCTTCACGGAGCACAAACCTCGGCTTTCGAGCACGAGATTTGCTTTAAAAAATTAACACGGGTTAATTTTTCCCCGGGCGCCCTCGGCTGAACGAGCTCTGGGAGGCAAATGGGATGAGAAGATTGCGTGAGGCGGCACATTTCCCCGTTTTATTTGGGGAGAACAAAGGGAAAGTCGTCGAGGGCTGAGGGGCCTGCAGACGCGGCCGTGCCCTCCGCGTTTCCACCTCGGTACTCGCTGTCAGGCAGCATATGGATATTAAAGTTTTGGAGGGCACCGCAGCACCGAGCAGGTGGCCATCCTGATGGACGGTTGGCATTTGCTTCGTTGGCAGGAGCCGGCGGAGCCGTTTGCCTAAGAGGGGAGCGTTTAACCCCAGTAATTGAGCGGGGAGAAGACAGCGAAACATCCTCTCGAAACTCCCGAGCTCGTCAGGCAAATGAACACGGTGCGGAAGTTTTTTGCCCGGTTGGTGGCCGAGAGCATCGGCGCTGTAAAAACCAAGGTTTCGAAGCCGTTCTGCCAAGCGGGGAGCTGCGAGATTTGCCTCCTTTTTCCCCCCAAAGGCCAGGAACCCGCGGCATCTCCAGCGCGGCGGTTTAAGGAGCAGCAAACCTGGGGTTGGGCCGGGGAAGGCGCGTCAGGGTGCTGGACGAGGAGCTGGCTCTGCTCCGGCCGCGCCGGCACCATCGTGCTGGCTGAACCCACCACCAGGTTGCTGCCGTTGAGGGAGGAGGATGCCGTCAAGCTGGCCTTCAGCCTCTGCGAAAGGACAGAAAACGACGTTAGTGGGTCTGTTCTCCACGCCATTACGGCTTAAATCAGTTTGTGTATCATCCAAGGTGACGGCGAACGGGCTCTTTGGGGACTGCGGATGTTTTGAGGCTGGGCAACAAGCGATAGGATGAGAGGAAATGGCCTCACGTTGCATCCGGGGAGGCTGAGGGTGGAAATTTGGGGTGATTTCTTCCCCAAAGGGCTGTCGGGCATTGCCCAGGCTGCCCAGGGCAGTGCTGGAGTCGCCATCCCTGGGGGTGAACAGACGAGGGTCTTGGGGATGTTTCAGTGCCAGCGTTGGGTTTGTGGTTGGATTCAATGAGCTTAAGGGGTTTTTCCAACCAAAATTATTCTACAGTTCTATGTAAGAGGTGGATTTGCAAACACCTCAGCCCCATCTCAGCCAAAAAAAATGGGGTTGGCTGCTCTTTGTTCGCAAACTTCATTTCGCTTCCCCGCTCCGCATTCACTTAATTTGAGCCACGAAGAGCCAGGAGAGGAAAACTCTTCCCTAAACTTTAAATCCAAGAGCTCTACGTGAAAAACCATTCCCAGGATCCTCAGATTACAGCACAACATCTCCGCTCTTGGCGCTGCCTTCCCCAAACCCACCTCCAGCCCATCTGTTCTCTTGGAAGCAGAAGCAGCAGCTTTAGGAAACAGCCGCGGTTAGGCTGGGCCCGAGGTTTTGTCTGGACAATAAGCCGCGCCTGAGCCTGCCAGAGCCGCAGCGCCCATTAGGCCGACGCTCCCGGTGGCATCTGCGACACCTGCTCTCGGCACGGGGAGAGTTTCGGAGCAGCGGCGGCTCCTCGCGAAGGCAAAACCCCGCAAATCTCTTGTGGAGGGGGCGGCGAAGCCTCAGGGACGACAGCGCGGATGTGGCGCCTCCCTGGCATCTACTGGGACACTCACCATTTTGGCTTCGGAGTGAACCGGGAGTCCCGACGGTGAAATGGAGCCGCTGGTGTTGATGGGCGGCCCGGGGATGCCGGGGATGTTGGGCACCATGGGCATCGGTCGTGCCAGCTGCGGGGAGGGAGCCACAGGCGGGTTTTTGGAAGCTAAAGGTGCTTTCGCAAGCGCGCTGCGCGAAGCGGCTCTGTAATAATTCCCCCCGCCGAGCACATTTATAAATCTTGACAAACGCTCGGCGTTTAACTACCGCCATCCATTACGCCGGCTGTCACCGGAGGCCACCAGCCGCTGCTTTGGTGGCCGCGGTGGCTGTATCAGAGTCATGTGTGGGGATGGGGGGGCAGCTCCGAGCCCCCTTCCCTTCCCTTCCCTTCCCTTCCCTTCCCTTCCCTTCCCTTCCCTTCCCTTCCCTTCCCTTCCCTTCCCTTCCCTTCCCTTCCCTTCCCTACACAGAGAATTTTCTCCTTCACCAAAGAAGGGGAAACCCAGAATTTTCATGGCCTTTTATAAGCCACTCAGGTTGCTGCACAGCAACCCCAGTCGTGTTTCAGAGGATATTTCCGTGCCCCCGAGCTACGCTGAGCTGCCCACACCTCTCCCTGCTTTGAGGAGGCTGAAGGTTTTTGGCCATTAACCTCTCAAACCCCAAAGCCGTGCCTGGCAGACCCACGCCCCTTGCCCAACGGGAGCTGGGGCGCTGGGGAGATGCACAAAGCACCCACCCAGCACGGAAATCTGCCCCCGAGTTCTGCGGAAACAGAGAGTTGTCCCATCTGCGAAAAGCACAACCCGCCAGGCTGGTATCCGAGCGGGTCCTTAGCAGGCTGGCGCCGTTAGGCTTGGCTTTTCCAGCCCGCAAAGACCAACATGTTCTCTGCAAGCTCGACTGGTTTCAATGGAGGCGCACGCTGTTCCAAATGGAAGCGGCTAATCAGGGATCCAGCAGTTCCAGCCCTGGACCAAGGGCATGAGCCATCTGTCCAGGCGAAGCTTTGTGTTTTTCCAGCCTTATTGCCCTCTAGTGTGATCCACACGTTATTACCACCTTGCCAGAGCTGGTCCGTCCCCCCCCCACTCCTCCTTATTTTGCACGGAGGGGAGATATATTTTCATTTTTGCAAAATGGAAGTGTCTGCACGTATTTGGCAGGGGATAAAGTGTGTCCCCTCCTCTGCTGAGCCATGTTGGAAGTTTTTCTTACCGATATAACAGAAGGCATCTGTACGGGAGGGCCTGGGAGGACGGGCATGGTCTGTCCGTTCGCAAGCTGCACGACAAGCGGGAGGGAACCTGTGGGAGACCTGGAGAAACAACAATTTGCGTTTTTATAGATTATTTCAAGTTTGTGTTGCCCTGGCAGCCCCGGGAGCTCGGGGGTACACGTGTGAATTGATTCGGGTTGGAGGATCTGGGCTCATTTTCCTGGGGGACGGGAAGGGCCCCGCCGGCCGCAGGTTGGGGAGGAGGCGATCGCACCGGAGCTTAAACGTGACAAACGAAAACCACCGAGAACTCTTCCCAGCACAGATCGCTTTGCAGCCATCAGCGGCGTTTCCGCACGTGCCGACGCACACGGGCGTCCCGTCTCCATTCCGGGGCATCACAAAAACCCCACCGCTTTCCGGACTCGGCTTTTCTAGGAGAGCGGAGGAAAAGCCGGAGCTGATCTGCTCCAGGTGATGGGGAGAGGAAGGAAACGGTGTTTGCCGGTCCTGAGCTGGCGACAGCGCAGCCGGGAGCCGAGTGGAGGCAGAGCCGAGCCGGGCAGGGAGCGCGGAGCCGCCGCCAGCCCGACCGCGGGGAGGGGGAAAGAAATTGCTGCTGCTTTCAATAATTTGCATCTGCCGAGCGCAGGGAAGGCGGGAGCCGGATCCTCGCACCGGGTTAACACAGCCTGGGGACAAAGCAGCGGCCGCGGGTCAGAGGGGGCAGTTCAACGCGCCAATAACTCAGGCTGCAATTTTGAAGGCTGCCTGGGGAACACCACCGTCGCGGCTCTCCATTCATTTCTAGCGGGCATCCCGAATCCGCCGAGGCGGCTTTGAAAAGCCCAGCCTAACGAGGGCGAGTTCCAGGGAGGTCACGGCGTCCGCCTCCATCTCTGTCACGCTGACGACCCCAGCGCGGCCATAACGAAGGGACCCTCGTTAAATCCGCAGGCCGAGCTCTCTGTAAAGCCCGTTGTAGGAGGGATCTACCCCCACGGGCTGCAAAGGGCAGATAAAATCGTATTAAAGCCCAGCTTACTCCAGCTCTGATTTTTTTGTGCCTCTGAGCTTGAGGGGACTCGGTTCCAACCTGCTCCGGGTTAAAAAAAGGAGCACAATGCCCTTTCCAAACCCCGGGACAATCACTTAACCCCTTAATGCCTCCAGACAGGATTTAAAACTTTCCGTCAGGAAGCCTGGATTGATGGTGCCAGAGGGGTCAAGGCAAAAAACACACACAAAAATATGAACTGACAGCCAAAAAAAAATAAATGGCCCGGTTAATGTAAGGAGCCAGCCTCAAACAAGGGTAATTAGAAAGAGGCCAAGAGCACAGCGAAAAAGCAGCATCCTGACACCAAAGAATAGAAGCACAGCTAAACACGCGTCTCCTGAGGGCTCCCTGTAATGTGTTTCCTGCATCCTCCAGGCTCCTTCCTTTGATTTGCAGGGCCGGAGCTGCCTGAGGCGTCGCAGGCTCGAAACCACCGCAGCGAGAGCTCCGGAGCCGCCGCTCCGCTTCGTTACAGGAGGGAAAAACGAGCAAAGCCATTAGATGTGCCGAAACAGAGCAGGCCCCGCGGTGGGAGTTGACCACGGAGGATGCGGGAGAGGTTGCAGTTCAGAGGCAACAGCTGTCGGAGCAAACCCCAAAGCCCTTAAAGATCCAGACGGTTTCCTACCGCCGCAAAAGCAACTTGGGAGCCCCCAATCAGGCCACGCTCCCGGCGCAGACAGCGAGTGTCATGTCACCGTGTTTGGGGACCGGGTTTAATTCCTCCCGGCAGTGAGTTTTGCCTCGTTTCGTTCCGCTACGACAATTAGTTCCCGCTTTCTGCGCTCACACCCCCATTCGGCTCCTGCAGGCAGCGCCGCAACGAGGCCCTTATGGCCAAGCAGGCGCAGCGGGAACCGCGGCACCTCGGTCGTTCTGATAATCAAGGAACTTATTTAGGTAGCTAATTAGCGCCCGGGAAGCCTGACGAGGCGCACTTACCCCAGCTGCCTGTTGGCGGGGGGGGCCTGTGTGATGACGGAGGTCGGGGAGGGCAGCGTGGGGTGCAGCGGGTCGTAGCCCAAGTGCAGCGGCAGCGAGCCCGGCCGGACGATGGTGGGAGTCGGCGTGGAAATGATGACGGGCTTGGAGACGATCTCCTGAAGAGGAGCGACAGATAAAGGGAGACGTGCTGTTACTCGTTAGCGTCACAACGGCCCGGCTGGCTCTTCCTTCTGAGGGTGTTAAAGAAATGGAGTGAAAATGAAGGCACCTTTGTGGCAGGAACTGAGGCGCAAGGGGAGCGACTTACCCAAAGTCACCCTGAAATTTGGACGTGGCCTCGGGGGATGATCCCCCCTCCAGCCCCAAAGCATCTCTAGGGTGGGGAGTTATCCAGAGTCGTGTGTCCCCAGGATACGTGGTTTGTTTGGCACTTCGGCCCCACCAGAAATGCGTTCCCAAGGGGAGCAGCACGGGTTCCACGTCAGCCAAACCCACGGGGAGGGCTGAACGCACTCAATGTGGCTTTTAGAGAACGAGCTTTTCTCATCCCTTCTAAAATGAGATGAACCTCACAAGCCCAAACCAGCCCTCGGCACCCAAGTGTTCTCATCTAAGAATCACGGAATGGTTCGGGTTGAAGGGACCTTCGAATGTCACCTGTCCCATGAGCGGGGACATCTTGAGCAGCTCAGGTTGCTCAGAGCCCCGTCCAGCCCGGCCTGGGATGTCTCCAGGGATGCTTCCTTCTCTGGCCAACCTCTCCCCACCCTCAGCGGCCCTTTTATTTAACCTGAATCTCCCCTCTTTTCCTTTAAACCCGTCACCCCTCGTCCTACCGCAACAGGCGCTGTTCAAAAGCCTGTCCCCATCGTTTCTGTGGCCTCCTCAGGCCCCTCTCTCCGCAGAGCGCGGTGGGGGGACAGGAGGGACCCCCGGGGACACCCACCTTGTCCCTGGTGTGCGGGGACGGGGGGCGAGAGGCCGGGCTGTCCGGTGGGGACGAATCCACCTCCACCGGCTCCTCCTCCTTGATCTTGATGTCCGGGGTGGAAGGCAGAGACATATCGAGGGCTCCGGCGCTCTGCAGGAAAACCAACAGGGCTTGGAAAGGGGACACGCGGCCCGCGCCGCCCGCGAAACACGGAGCAAGAGCCACAGCTCCGAGTTCTTGCCAAATTCTTCTTATTATTTATCGGGACCGAAGCAGCATCTGGGAGGCCGAGGCGCAGAGCGACGCTCTCCAAACGGAGCCGGAGGCCTCGCAAAGACACCCTCTGCCCCAGATGGCAGCGTTTTGTGGTTTCTCAGTAACATACATACGATTCTTTCCATGGGTTGGGTGGGTTTTTTCCCCCTTTTTTTCTTTCAGAAAAGGAGAACAGGTAACAAAGGCAAACGCCTGCGAGTTACAGAAGGCGCTTTCATTCGCGGATGAGCTGTAAAGCATTGTATAAATCAGCCTGAATTATTTTATTGCCCGATTATCAAAAGCAAACAAAGAGCCATGCAAGTTATTAAATATCTATGAGCGCCCCATTAAAATAAAACTCGACCATATGCCTGAACCTGGCAAGGAGCCAGCGCCCCGGGTTCCAGCAGTGCCCACGTGCCCCATGCGAACCAGTTTAGGACTTACTGGGAGCCCGGGGGGGAAAAGGGGCAGGGGGACAAAGGGGGACCGAACTGAGCGGGGACTAAACTGAGCGGGCACTAAACTGAGTGGGGACTAAACCGAGCGGGAACTAAACTGAGTGGGGACTAAACTGAGCGGGGACTAAACTGAGCAGCCACCTCTCCCCAAGGAGGAAGAGAAGACCCGGGAGACGCTGGCGTGTGTGACCCTGGCTGCGGATGCTGCGTTGGGCCGGGGCCCAACAAACCTCTCCCTAAATCAGCCCTGCCGGCTGTCTGTCCGTCCAGCGCCGTCCCTCCCTTCGGCCGAGCGTCCGACCTCAACCTCCTCTGCTTTGCTGCAGTTTAATTCTCTCGAGGGAGGGGAAAATTGCGGCAAGAGGGTGAATCCGGGCGTCTGCAGACGCTCCGGATGGGGCCGCGGCTGCTCCGCTCGGATTTCCGCGGGGTTTTGCTGGCGGTCGGTGCAGTAACCGTTTACCTGCCCTCCGCGGGCAGAGAATCACGGGGAGAATCACAAAAGGAGAAGGGATTAACGTGCAGGAGAGTCTCGAACCGCTTAAAGCGCCTCCAGGGAAGCTCCCGCTGCGCCTCTGGTTTTAATTAAGGCGCTGGTGTCGAGACCACCCTTGGAGGCGAAGGACAAAACACACGAGAGCGGCGGCGGCCAAATGGCGAGGAACGCGGCTCCGGCCAGAGATAAACCTGAGATTTGATTCTGGGAGGGGTACAGGCTTTTCCTAACGCTTTTCCTAACGCTTTTCCTAACGCCTGCAGCTTCACGCCGCCAGGAAGATTTAGACTGCAGGCAAAGTAAAGCAAAAAAAAGAAATTAGAAAACGAGGGAAATGTCTGAGAGCAGGAGGACGGAGCTGCAGCCCCGAGGCTGTGGGAGGTGGGTGGTCTTAGATTTCAAACGAATGGCAAGACTGCGGGTTCACTCGAGCGTTTCGACGCGAAACCACAAACGCAAAACTACCTTTTCGCAGCGCTCGGGCTCTGGGCCGCGGAGAACAAAAGGCAGGGAGCTGAGAGCATAAAACGCCCCTCGGCATAGCAATGAGAGATCAATTCCCGCTTTAAAGAGCCCTGTTACGAGGAGAGCGGCTCGAGAGCCAGGTTTCGGTTTTAATTCTGAATTCCTCCGTCCCCCATCTCGGCGAAGATTTACGCGGCCGCGCTCCCGCAGTTTATTTCCGAGCAGCGCCGCTGACTGTGAGCGTATGGACGGCCATACATCAATTTAGTAAATGTATGTGCCAGCCTAAGAGCCCAATACGCATCTGCTGCTCCTGGGGAGGGGAGGGGTGGAAACGGCCTTAATTAGCTCCTATCTGACGAGATCCCGTTGTCCTTCAGACCCGGGGCTGGCGGGGGCAGAGGAATCGATGCCGTTCGCATAGGAGGCGGCTCTTTGTTAGAAAAAGCCTTTTCTCTATGCGAACGTACCCGATACCGCTCCCGTTCGAAAGGGATGCGGCTGAGCTGGGTCCTCTCCCCGCCGATCGCTGATCATCATAATTAAGGATTTAGACCCCCGAGTGAATTTTTGCTGGATTTCTGCTCAGATCCCGAGCGTTTAACCGAGTCCTGCGTCTCCTTCCCAAAGCGCCAGGTATTTTGGGTACCGCCTTTTTTTGGCGTTTTCAAAGCGCCAAGCCCAAGGAACAATAAACCACTAAACCCCGCTCTCGCCAGGCCTCGGGTTGCAGGACAGGCAGCCAAAATCACCCCAAATCCACCAAATAAAGCCCCGTGTGAGGCAGAACACGGAATCCCAGGCCGCGCCGCGTTACCCTACGCCACGTGAGCAGCATCGTCCCCAACTCCATCCCCGCCAAAAGCGCCCCCGGCTCAGTCGGCAGCCCCGTGGCCGCGGCTCTTGCCTTTTTGTCGTCATCCTCGGCCGCCCTCTTGAAGTCGTGCTCGAAGGAGCTGGCCAGCTCGTTGAACAGCCCCACCTCCTCGCAGTTCTTCAGGAACCGAGTCGGGGTCGGGGTCTGATCTGTTTGGGGCAGAACACGGAGAACGGGTCAAAAAAGAGGCTGGAGAATCCATAGGAAACACCCGAGTCCTTTCCGGGGGGCTATGGCGAGAGCTCTCTGCTTTGGGGGAGCCGGGATGTTTCTTTGCGAAGGTGTCATGTTTGTAAAGAAAGCGACAATTCCCAAAGGGGGAAATAATTTATTGGGGATTTTGTTTCTCTGGTAAACGCTGTTTAAAGAAATTAAGGTAAGGGTTGGACTAGGCGACCTTTCAAGGTCCCTTCCAAGCCGAACGATTTGATGATTTTATGAAATAAGGGTTGCAGCGAGTGGTGATTTCTGCGGGATTCCCCGCCCCGGGCTTTTGTGTCTCTTCAGCTGAATTGCGGCTGCAAGGAAGGAAAAAATCAGGAGGTTTGACCTCCCTGAAACAGCAGATCTGGAAATTATAGAGATGAGCTACACAAAAACCTCCGGAAGGCCCTTCCATCCCAAATTATTCTGTAATTCTACGAAATATCCCATTAGATTTCACACCGGGCAGCGGCGGAGTCCCCGCAGCCTTCGGGGAGCGACTCCGGCCTCGGCACGGCACAACTTAAGCTTTATTTCCAGCCTAACTTCAAGCCCTGCCTCTGGGTTTCGTTAATAAAGCCAATAAAGCGAGGGATGGAAGGTGGGATCCTCCTGCTCGTTAACACCCAGCACAAAGCAAGAGAAGGAGAAAAACCCAGACGCTAAATGGTGGCTTAGAAAAAATAGGTGAGGAATGTAGGACAGGGAGATCTCGCTGCTCCAAGCTGTCTAGTCCTGGCAAAAGCCCGGCAGCTCCAGAGCTCGGCCAGGGAAAGCCTGGCTTAACTAGGCTGCTCTTGCACTGACCACGGGAAATAAGTTTGGGGGTTTTTTTTATGTTTAAGCCCAGATAAACCCACTGGTGTCAGCCCAGAGGAGCCGGGGAGGGGTAAACCCGACCTGCTGCTGCTCCTTGTGTTAAACCCAACCTGCTGCTGTTCCTTGTGTTAAACCTGACCCACTGCTGTTCCTTGTGTTAAACCCAACCTGCTGCTGTTCCTTGTGCTAAACCCAACCCACAGCTGCTCCTTGTGCTAAACCCGACCTGCTGCTGCTCCTTGTGCTAAACCCGACCTACTGCCGCTCC
>VWYH01000654.1:193429-233363 GCA_013399365.1 Pampusana beccarii | reverse complement strand
TAAACCCGACCCGCTGCTGCTCCCTGTGCAATCGCACTCCGGGCAGCAGCCGCTGCACTCGACGCCGTTTGAATTTATTAACTGCCGGCCTAAAAGCTCAAGAAAATTGACACCTGGGCTGAGGAGAGGAAACCGGGTTTGTCAGATTCGGTTCATCGTCCTCAAAGCACAGGCAGCAACGCGAGAGGCCTCCTGGCCATAAATCTTCCAGTCTTAATAAAAAGGGCGAGAGCTAAAAAAAAAAAAAATTTAAAAAAAAAAAAGGCAAAAATCCCCACAAAACTTGATACCACCATAAAAAAGGGAAAAAAAAAGAGACTTGGAAGCCTCTGGCTTTCCTCTCCCCCTGATTAAATGCAGATCACAAGGGGTTTTTATGGGCGGCAGGGACGTGTTGCAGTGCATCTGGTCGCTGGGATTAATCTCGCGGTCCCGGTGTATTAATGGGCACATACCTGCGATGATGACGGAGTCGGTTCGAGCCGGGCCGAATTTCAATGTCATCTCATGCTTGTGTTTATGAACCGCCAGGTGGTCCTCGTTTGTAAACCTCTGAAACGAAACAATTGCCAAAATGGGGGGAAAAACGCATTTTTTCGGCGTTTTACGGCTCCGTCCTGCAGCGGCGGGGGGGGCACCGGAGCACAAATTGCTGCCGAGCGTTGAGCAAAACCAGAGCGGGACAGATTGCTCGTGAACGCGTCGCTCGAAATGCTTTTAAAAAAAGCCATGTCGTGGGGTTTCTGGGGAAGAAACCTTTGTAATAATGCGGGTTTTTAAGCGCTGGGGCCACGAGGAGACGCGGCGAGCTGCGCCGCTTTATTGCCGGGTAACGGGGGGGTGAATTGGGCGCTATTAGGGGTCAGAAAGGGTATTTTGGGATGGCGATTCTGCGGTTTTCTGGCCCGCGCGTGGGTCTGCGCTGTGGAGCAGCCCGGGCGCGGAACACAAGCGTTTTCTGTGCCGCAAAGACGCCGTCGGAAATTCCACCTGCGGGAGAACTGGGGGTAAAAACCCACTGGGGATTTGAGGGAGGAACCCGGACAAAGGGGTAGAATCGCCCTTTGGGGCCGGGAGGGGGAGAGAGGCAGGAGGGGGTTAACGAGAAGCATCCTAACGACCCCAGGATGGATTGGCCTCTCCTAATAGACTGCGACAAAGCGGCCGCAGCGCAGCGTTTTCGCACGGCGGCGTTTTGACGCGCTCGGCGCCGCGTCCGTCGTTCCTAGCGCACGATTCCTGCCCTTTTCCCCTTATTTTTTTTTCCCTTCTCTCCTTAAACCACCCAGCAAATGAATCAAGCCAAAGCCACCTGTTCCCGGGACCGAGCTCGAGCTTCGCTCGCTCTTCCCGATGCTTATTTATGATTTAATTGGATTCTTTTCCAAGCTGGAAGGGGACACGTTTGGGGACATCCCATCCATCTTCCCCTCCGCCGCAGTAACAAGCGCATTATGCAAAGTGTCCTTCAAATACATCGGCGCTTTTGATGGCGACTCAGAACCGGGGGCTCAAATGAAAAGCAATTCAAGATATCGGGGTCTTAACGCGCTTTAAGGGAGAAAAACAACGAGGTTTTTGCCCGCACGACTCCGCAAACGCCCAGCCCGGCTTTGCCGGCCTCCGTAAATAAAGCGTAAATTACATTTCTCGATGGTTTTGCTGAATGCACCCAGATCCTGGGTTTCTTTCCTCCCCTCCGGTTCCGCTCTCGTGTTCCGAAAGGGCGACGCAGATCTGGGCGAACAAAGGAGACAAAAAGAAAACCCGGCGTTCCGCACCGCGCCGTAAAGGGGCCGGGGAGAGGGCTTTGTCGCGTTTCTGGCCCAAAAGCACCTTGGTTTTTAAGGGGTTCGGCCGTTGAGCCCATAGAGGAGGAAAATAGGTGGGTTCGGGTAAGCGGAGAAGAATAAATCAGGTTATTTAGCGAGGAGCAGCCGGTTCGGGATGAATATTGAGCGGGCGGCTGCGGCATCTCCAAACGCAGAGATGGGGGGGGGAAAAGAAAAGGGAGGGGAAAAAAAAGCAAAAGGAAGAAAACTCCCAATTCTCTGAGTCGCTTTTGCAGCGGGTGAAGAAACGGAAGATTTTTAGGGAGATTTTTAGGTCACCGAGGCCGCAGCGAGAGGACGAGGGAGGGAATTCAGCCCCATTTCTCTCCCCGGCCTTGCTACCTCTGAATTGATTTTAATCTTTCATTTTGCTCCATCGCAGGTTTTTATTATTATATTTTTTTTTTCCCTTTTTTTTTTTTTTTTAAATTTTTCTAGGGCGCTTTTCCTGCTCCGGGTGCGCGTTACAGCTCTATTTAACATCTTTATGTGGCTCCCGGCTCGGGCGCTCGCTCCGCTCCGCACACAAACGCTCGCAGACACAATATATCTTTCCGCACACATTTCCAAGCGCCCAGAGCCAGCGGCTGAGTCTGGCACTGGGGCTTCTAAATCATGTCATTTTACACAGAGCAGCGAGCGGGGGGGGGTGGAAAAAGGGGGGGGAGGAAAAAAAAAACCGGGATGAGTTAAAGCCGCAGCGCCGGCTTTAATATTTAATCTCCTTCCATCAGCAGCTGACATACAGCAGTGTTATTTCAGCCGCTGTTTCGCGGGCGTCGGAATTAAAAAGAAGATGTAGACTGGAAGCTCTTTGGGGCGAGGGATGGGGGCGAAGCCGCGAAACCTTCGCACTGCGTAAAATCAGAGTTGAAACGCCTAAATTTGGGGGTTTTTTGTCCCTCCTACGGTGCCCACCGGTGGCATTTGGGGTTGATTCGATTTGATTTGATCCGGGCTGGGTTTTTAAGCAGATTTAAAATGTAACCGTCCCAGCTTTTTGGAAGAAGCCAAGATCGCGGGCAGGCTGAGGCCGGGCAATGCGCATTCTTTACTCACCGGGCTGCGACAGCTCCGTGAATAAATGCGCTCGTTTAAAAAAATCTTTATTTAATAGGGCACAATACTTCCAGCAGGACCAACACCAGCTCCGTTAGAGCAAGGGAATAAATGCAGGAGGCTCATTTTTAGTCGGGAGGTTTTTAAGAAGAAGAAATAAGGGGTTGCTCGGGGGTTTTCTCTGGCTTTTGTCAAAGCTACGAGCGTGTTGGGTGTGAAAAGGGTGTGAAAAGTGAAAATCGCTGCTTCTCCCAACAGCTCCGGCTGCTTTTTAACCTTGACAGTGATTTTCTGAGCGTGCAAACCACTGGTTTTAATAGAGCCCCAAGTGTGGGCTGCGACAGCACAAACCGGCTTGTAAAAAAGGGGTTTTTACCTGGGCGAGCCCTGGTACAGCTGAAAGGGGTGAGGAGCCAAACCTGCCCCCGTCACGCTGAATTAATAACAATTAATAAGCTGGCGTTAATGCGGGGAAGCCAAACCGCCGCTCCAACCTTCACTCGGGCACAGAAACACGTTATTCAGCCCACGGCCGCGGTCGGAAAACCTATGATACGGGGGGGGGGGAAACAAAAGGAAACAGCACGTGCTTTGCAACCGCGGCGCCGGAGGTGAAACCACCGCACTACGTGTGCTCCAGAGCGGATAAGCCGAGCTCAAAGTCACCCGATGGAAAAGCTCACGCGAGGTTTGACTTGCAAAGCCCGTGCTGCCCATCCATCTCAGCCCGACGGGGCTCGGATGGATCCGCGGCCCCCGCTCGCTCGGCTCGACGGCCGCGGTAACGAATGCGGGGTCACAGGTGCCCCCCCCAGGGCCGGGGGCCCAAAGGTTACGGCGGTGAATGATGTGACCCCCTCCCAACCCCTGAGTTCTGGCGCAGAGCTGGGCTCCGTCTCACCCATCTGAGCAATGACAACGATAATTCCCTCCCTGGCGGGGAGGCTGTAAGGATTAATTCGCTAATGCGCGTAAAGTGCCCCGATACTGGAGTGATTCATAGATTTTAAAGGCCGGGGGGACCATTACAATTATCTGCTCGGGACCACGTGAATCCCCAGCTGGGCCCCTTTCCATCGGCGAGGAGGCGTCACGAGATAACGCCGCAAAAGACTTGTTGGTTCGAAAGAATGCGACGAGAGCGCGGCCAAATCGTCTGATTTTTTCACACTTACGAGAGACGACACACAAAGAATTTTGGACCCGGCTCCTCTCGAGGGTTCCCCGGGGGCCACGTTCCCGGGGCCAGGTTTCCAAAGAGCTCGGAGCCCGGTCGCTCCCATCGGGAAGAGCTCGCGGTGACGTTTTTCGGAGGCAGCTCCGGGTTACCGAGCGCTTCTGGAAAGCTGGTTTCGGTGGTAGAGTCTTATCGCTCGGGGAGGGAAGAGCCGGCACCTCTGCGAGGATAAACGAGAAGAGCGACGGTTTAAGAGCGATCGGCTCAAGAATAAAATACTAAACAGACCGCGCGTTGCGCGTATAGGTATTTAAAGAGCCGCGGCGCTCCGAGCACAAAGGGTTTTGCGGGTAGGGGGAGCAGCTGCGAGCGCAGCGCAGGTTTTATAGCCAGGACGCCCCAGCCAAGGTCATTTCACCCCGGTTTGCACAGGGGAGAAACAAAAAGGAACCGGAGCGGGAGGCGAAACGCGGGGAACGGCGGCGGCTCAGCGGCCGCGCTGCGGTTCCGGCGCCGCGCGACGACGCTCGTCGGCAAAGCGGGTGGGTATTAAACACCCGGTGCGAGCGGGAGGCGGCAGGAAAAGCTCAGTTCTGCTCGCTCGGTACTGTGGAAAAGCATAAAGGCCACAGGCAGGGGAGTCGCTTTGGAGGGGAGCGGGTCTGGGGGCGTTTTGTGCGGGGCAGCTCCCAAAACCGTATGGAGGGTGAGCCCTGAAATGTGGGGTTTGGCTGGGGCAGGTCTGGGGACCCACGTGGGCGTGCGTCTCACTTCACAAACCTGCTTACATCCTGCGCTCTGATTCCCTCACGTTCCTGCCCTTGTTTGAAAAGAAAAAGAATAAGAATAATCGTCAGAAAGTGGTCGCAGGCAGCGTTCAGTGCCCTTGTTTGAAAAGAAAAAGAATAAGAATAATCGTCAGAAAGTGGTCGCAGGCAGCGTTCAGTGCCCTTGTTTGAAAAGAAAAAGAATAAGAATAATCGTCAGAAAGTGGTCGCAGGCAGCGTTCAGTGCCGGTGTCAGGAGCCGCGACCAAACAGCCCCAAAGCCCTTTAACGAGTTGGGATGAGCATCGTGCAAACCACAAAAATTCGCCCCTTTTCTTTCCTTTTTCCCCCCCCCAGTATTTGGCTCCAACCAAATCGCTGCCAGTTAGCACCGAGATATTCAGGTCGCTCCACGAACCTCCCTGCGATTTGAAGGCAGAGCTGAGCGGGTTCTGGAGCGCGGCCCATCCTCCTTGGGCAGAAGGGCAAAACGTTTCACCGGGACCAGGTAAATAATTTAATTTCCATTTCTATAGCTCCGCTCATCCCAGAGGGTTTCTCATGCACCGAAATGCAGGTGTTGTGGGGGGGGGGCGCAGCAACCATCTGGCCTCAGCACACGGAGGGAGGCGTTTGACAAAGGACACACGGGGCAAACTCCTTAATAAACCCTGTGTTCAACTTTTCTCTGTTTAAAAAAAAAAATGCAATAAAGCCTCACGTGGTAGAAAGTCTCTCCTTCATCTGCAGAGCGCCCGAGTTGAGCAGCAGCACGTCTGGGTGTAAAAAAATAATCGTTAAGCCTCTGGAGCGGCCAAGAGCCAACCTGCCCAGGTAGGAAAGCGTTAAATCCGGCTGGATTTAACCCAAATTGGACAGCGGGTGCTTCCGAAATCACAGCCGACCCTCCAGCTCCCGAGGGTTTCTCTGCCGCGCACCGAAGGGCCACGGCCAAACCTCCTCTCCTTTTTAAAAAGGGGCACGAGTAGGAAAACCACCAGGTGATTGGGGCGGTTTATGGAGCGCCCGGGAGGGAAAAACCACACGAGGAGCCCTCGGTGCCTCGCAGGCGCAGCCTAAACCTCGGCCCGCAAACCTACGTGGGGACCATCAGGCTCCTAAATCTCTAATAGGGGTTATGGGGGGGTTTTAGGACAGCGACAGCGCTCTGTGCTCAAGGGATGCTCAAGGGATGCTCAAGAGATGCTCGAGGGATGCTCTAGGGATGCCCAAGGGACGGTCTAGGAATGCTCGAGGGATGCTCTAGGGATGCTCAAGGGATGCTCTAGGGAGGCTCAAGGGATGCTCGAAGGATGCTCGAGGGATNAGAGATGCTCGAGGGATGCTCTAGGGATGCTCAAGGGATGCTCAAGGGATGCTCTAGGGATGCTCAAGAGATGCTCAAAGGATGCTCAAGGGATGCTCAAGGGATGCTTGAGGGATGCTCAAGGGATGCTCGAGGGATGCTCTAGGGATGCTCAAAGGATGCTCGAGGGATGCTCGAGGGATGCTCTAGGAATGCTTGAGGGATGCTCAAAGGACGCTCAAGGGATGCTCGAGGGATGCTCGAGGGATGCTCAAAGGATGCTCAAAGGATGCTCGAGGGATGCTCAAGGGATGCTCTAGGAATGCTTGAGGGATGCTCAAGGGATGCTCTAGGGATGCTCTAGGGATGCTCGAGGGACTCAGATCTCCACAGATCACAAAGCCCGCGGCACCGGAACCTGAAACCGCAATCATTATTGGCTTCCACACGGTGGAGCATTTTCAGCCTCGTTTCGCACAACAGCGAAGGTTATTAAAGCCCCGCGTATTAATTACCGCTGCCACATAACTTAAGAGGAGAGGCACAGCGGTAATTAAGGGAGGTGAGCGAGGGGGTGGAGCCGCCGAGCGTCAGCGACTCGGGATCCGCGCCGGCCCCCCCGGGAACCCCCCGATAGCTCCAGCGTGGACGTGAATCATTATTACGTCCCCGAGTCGAATCCCAGCAGCACCGCGACTCTTCAGTGTGACCTTGGGCCAGCCATCGATTCCTTCCCTACCTACCAGTCAGCGCGAATAAAAAGGGAAAAGGCTCCATCCTTCACGGGGGCGTTAGGAGAGGGAGCCGACCGCGACCGCGAGGACCGGGACAAGCGCTGCGGGGGAAAAAGAGAGAAATATATTAACAAAGGCAATTACGGCAGCGTTTCCCTGAGTGTATTTCAAGAGCGGGCGGTCGGGGATGCGTTAGGGGCTCAGCGTTTCTTTCTTATCGTGAGAGGTGGGGGATAGAGAGCGAGGCAAAGGGGCAGGGATTTCCCTGCCCCACCGCAGAGCTGAGGAATCGGGGATAGGATGGGGCGCGGAGGGAGGGGATGGGGAATGACGCAGCCGTGCCGCTGCGCTATCCGCAGGGCCCTTCCCTTGTGCAATGCGGACAAAGGGCCGTGAGCCCCCGGCGCTGCCGCGAGAGGAGAAAGGGTGAAAAAAGAGAAGGAAAATTAAAAATCCACCCCCCCCATAAAGACCGGAGATGCGGCACAGAAACGCAATGCGGGCGCTCGGCTCCGCAGCTCCACGGATAACCCAGGAGCGAAGAAACAAACAGCCCCCGCGCGACACACACACACGAGAGAGAGAATTTAGAGAGTGAAAAGAATAGCAGGAAACTCCTTCTCCGCATCACCCCGAGAATACGAGAATGTATGTGTAAAAATAATTAAATGTGAGCTGGAGCTGATTGATTTGCCTCCGAGGCTGAGGGTTTGTGCTTCGGGAGGGTTTGGAAAAGCCTCCGGCCGGGGTTTGAGCCGCTCCTTGGCAAACCCCACATGGCAGCCCTGGAATGTGGGGTGACAATGGGGATTTCAGCGGCCTGGGCATCCCCACAGCTTTCGGGGACCCGATGCCGCCCCAGCTGTGGGAACCGGCGAGCCCAGCTTCAAAACGGCAAAGGAAAGGGTTTGAGCCAGAGAATGGGGCTAAAACCAGGACTAGGACCCTTCGCTCTTTGTTGGGCCAAGGGGGATGGTGAGACCTCCCCGGCTGAGCAAACCCAAAGCGGGTCCCTCGACCCCCATCTGAGCCCCATTTCCAAACTGAATTCCCCAGAAGTTCAGGAGCGGGGGGGTGAAATCTGGTTTTGGCGGGCGGCCCCTCGAAGGCGATTGTGCCGCGCTGTTGAGTTAGGGCGACCAGGAAGCTGCTCGGCAATTCAAAAGCCCACGGTTAGTTCATTGTGGCGATGGAGAAGGGCGGCGCGACTCGGCCTTGACCCACCCGAACGCCACCGCAATTCGGAAAAGGGCGCCGCGGTCCCCCCCATTCAGCTTTTTAATGCACTGGAAGGTTGATTTCCTCCAATTCTTCGGCGATTTTGGGTGCGCGCCCGGCCATTCACGGACCGCCGGCCGCTCTTCGGAGGCTTTGCCGCCTGAAATAAGGGGGTTTTTGGGTCTTTTTTTGGCGGACCTGAGCTCAGAACTCTCACAGGGCACTTTGGAAACGGCGTCACGTTAAATAAAACCCCAATTCAAGCGGCTGGGGGGTTTTTCCCCATTTGCTAATTATGGGGAACGAGCTCTAAGGAAGCGCAGATCCACACAACCAGAAATTAAAGACCCGCCGTCTAAAATTCTCCATTCTGAGGAGCACAAAGGGCTTCCCAGCACCGACCCCACCGCCAAACCGCCCGTTTTTCCTTCCTTTGTGCCTCTCCGCACCTTCTGCCTGGAGATTTCGGCCGCTCTTTGCTTTCCAGACACAAACCCGAGCCCTGTATTTTACAAAAGACGCCGCCGAGTTGTCAGACGTCAGCGCTCGGCGGTAATTAAGCTTTTAAAAGCAGATAGGCAGCAAAAAAAGGGAAAAAAAATAGCAGGCGTTTGCCTCTTTTCGCGGCTCGGAAGAGCCACCTGTTTTATGGGAACAGGCGATTTATGGGCGATTTCCCGCGGCGCTGCTGCTCCCACCCCGATGAGGTTCCCGTGACCCTCTCCTCTTCTCTTTTCCCCTGAGATTGATGGGTTTTCAGGGGATTATTGCGGAGGGGTTGAACTCCCCGCTCCATCCCGCGCCCGCAGATCTGCAACCAAGCTCCGTGTTATTTATTATTGGTTTCCCCCCCGCCTAATTCCGCACTGGCTTTTAAACCGCGCCGAGTTTTCCCCTGCAAGTCCGGTCGGGTTTACGGGGAAGCAAAAATCTCGTGGTTTTCCCTCGGGGGAGCTCCGATGGCTCCTGACACACCAGGATAACACCCGAGCCTCTCTATGCACTTAATAACCCACCCAAATCGCCAGAAAAAGCCTTTTTTGCGCCCAAATTTGCCCCCTCGGCTGCACTTTGCAGCATTTCAAGCTTGCCCCCTTACCCTCTCGGCCAACGCTAAACCCTTTTAACATCACATTCCCCCTGCGGCCCTTCATAGAAATTAAGTGGGGAAACCCTTGAAGCGCAAGAAAAAATCAAAGGGCGAGGAGATAGAGCCAAACGTAAGGCGAGCGGCTTCTCCCCCCGCGCTGTCCGACGGCCCCGAGGTGCCGATGATTCCGTGAAAACGGCGAAAAACGCGGAGCTGAGGTCACCGAAACGGCTCCGGGGCTTCGCAATTTGTTCCTCCCACCTTATGGGGCTGCAGGTAATAAAACCCGAGTGAGATGCATTTAAATTTTTTGTTGGTTTTTTGGTGTTTTTCTAATTTCTGGAGCTCGCAAATATCGGAGGTTTACAGCAAACGAGGCTCTTCAAAGGGAGACGACCGCAAATTGGGTTGGATGGGAAACGCCTCCGTGGCTGCAGAGACAAAAGCTCAGGTTAATACCGTGGATTTTACAGGTGCAGGAGGCAGAATTAAGGGCGGAATCCTCATATCCGGGGGGGTTTGCAAAGCGAACATTTCAAAAGAGCAAAGCGAGACACACGCGGCCGAGGCACCCACGGAACGACCCGCTCCGCGCTTTAAGCCCAGCTCAGACTGCTTCAAACCCGGTCCTTTGAAGGTTTATTGTTATAAATGAGCTGTTTAGAGCCCGGACCGCTCGTCTCCCTGTGCGAAGGCCACACTAAGGGGGTTTAAGCAGATAAATGCTTTGAATTGCTGACAATGATCCCGGTGACCGTAAAACCCTCCCCGGTCTGTCCCCCAAAATAAACCCGGCTCCTCCGCCCCGAGGTTAAAACCAGCACACCGGCCACATTTATAAATAACCCGCAGCGCTTCAGAAGGCAAAAAAAAACCCCTTTAACCGCCCCAAAGCCGAACTGACTCAACATTCCGCAAGAACTTCATTTCACGAAACGGTTTAATTGAGCGGGGTTTACTGCCGAGATTAATTTATAGCTTGTTTGGCTCTGCCGCAAAACTCTCCCACCCCGGCCCCTCTACACGCACAATTCTTTATTGTCTGCGTGTTTACTCGCAGAGGGGGATTTTAGGACTTTAATGTTTTTATTGTTTTAATCCGGCGCGTAAAAAAATTATTTGAGGCAAACATCTGGTGCAGGGGAAGCGGCGGCGGGTTCGTTAAGCAGGTGTTAAATAAAGCCCAGATTTACCACGGCGGGAGATTCGCGGGGGGCATCTCGAGCCTTTTGCTTCCCCCCCCCCGCCCCAGCACACGCAGGACTCGTTTTAATCTAAAACCGGTTCCAATGAGCCGGGGAAAGGCTGAAACGTGGCAAAGCGAAAAGAAAAAGCCCCCGCTCGCTCCCTTGTGTGCACAAAGGGGATTTCCGCACATCCACCACGTGTCCTCTTTATGCACGGACAAGAAAAAGCCCAAAAGGTGCTTTTATTCTTCCATTCCCCGTCGCTCCTTCCCAAAGCTCCCGCTTCCTAAAGAGCTGCTAGAAATAAATACATTTAGTGGGAGCTTTTCCCCCTCGCCCCAAGAACCGAGGCTTTAAGGAATATTCTCACACCGAGCGCAGAGAGCAGCGTCAGCTAAAACCCCCCTAGGGCTTAAAAAACCCCATGGTTAGAAATGATTTCTATCGATTTCATTCTCAATCTCATATGAAATCTCTAAAGGACACCAAAAACCCCGCAAAACCCAAGAGCGTCCACGACGTTGTTTGTAACATCAGGAAATATTTTACCGGCCAAGAAATAAAACCCCCAGAGCTCCAACGAAGCAGGAAAACTTCAACGCTGAGCTTAAGCCGGGCTTTAACCGCAGCTTAAGACCTCGCGCGTTTCCTGACCGACCCTCTAAAACCTCCAAACCCAGCGCCCTGTTTCACAAACGCGGGTGAAAAATGGGGTTTTCTTGCTCTGTAAGATCCCGCAAAGTTAAACTCGGGATCAGTTTGCACCGACCTAGAGCTTTAGGTAAGGACTGGGCTGAGATTCATTGGCTTGAAGGGGAAATTGTGGTTTTAAAAGTCCTTTACATTAAAAAAAGAGCCAAAATGGGTCCCTGCGAGGAACCCACGGCCCTTTGTGGGTGTTTTTGCAGCCCTGATGGTGTTGCCAAGAAATAGGAAAACCCACCATCCTTGTTCCGTCGCATCCCTTAAGTACGTGGCATCCAGCAGGCCCAAGAAACGGGGACTGGGAGCTAGAATATCTTCATTTTAACATATATATACGAAGATATGCGCATATGACTGTTCATATAGAGATCCCGGTATATGTGTGCGTTCTCTCCGTATATATATTTATAACTGCTGAGTCTGCAAGTGGGCCCTGGAAAAGCAGCTGGTGGAAATCAGGCTGCAGCGCCCTCCCTCCGGCCCAGGGACCTTAAACTCGGTTTTAAGCGGCTCTGAAGCCAACGGAGCTCTCGGGGGACCAGAAACGCAGCTTCCCCAGCGGTCACCGCGTTTCCGATGGGATCTGGATCTTCCAATCCAGATGTGCGACCGCTTCATTTAATTCCTGCGGCAGCCGCTGTGGGTAAGCAACCCTCCCGAGGGTTTGTGCTCAAACAGACACCCAAGAGCCATTGCCAAACCTCGCTGCATCCCCAGGGCAAAAAGCCAGAGTTAAAAGGCACATATTTCGGAGAAAATCCGGCCTAGAAAGGAACTAACGCGAGCTGAAGTTGCTTTTCTCCTCTACGGAAGCGTTAAAGCAATTTGTGCTACTAAGCGATTACTTCACGCACGCAAAAAACCCAACAGATCTATTTTATCTACCGGATCTGGGAGGTTTTTAGCAAAATCCGCAGCAGAACCTTATCAAGCACGGCTTCCAGAGACATTTACAGCGCAATTCTAGCGGTGCATGCAGGAGGACGCTGCGACAGCCCAAAAATCCATCAAACCCACCGTTCCGGGCTCAATTTTGCTGCATCCAATGAAGACTTTGAACCAAAAACCCTGCACAGAACACGTTACCCCAACAGATTAAGGCGATTTCACAGCATCCCTACCAATGCCATTGCATCCCGGGGGGGATTGGGCAGCGGGGGAAGCTCATTCACCTGCAAAAAGAAAGCAAAGAGGGGAAAAAGCAGCAGCAAAAGGGGAGGATGCTCCCCGTGAAGCTCCACTTCTATTTATTTTCTATAATTCGGAAATTTGGAAAAGCGTCCGGAGCCGTGTTCCGTTTGACAGACGCGTGTCGGCGCGGGCTCCAAATGCAAAGAGCTGGCGATGAATCCCGGCCAGAGGAATGATAAAAGATTCTAACTTACAGGAAATGCCGCTATTCAATAATATTTAAGTCTTAATTATATTTTAAAGCAGCCATTTTATAAAAAAAAGAAGTTCTATTATAGCGCTTTTGTAGTTAAAGGTCTGTCAACATTTCCATTTTAAACCTTCATTTCTAGGGGGTTTATAATTTGGTCATAAAAATTCATTCTAGGCTGGAACTTGGCATACAGGGGCTCAGCCTAGGAGCAATATTTTTTATTATCCAATTTGGTTTAAATTGGTTTGGCCATTTTTAAGTTATAGGAGTGTAAAAAATAAACGTTTACTGGTTTCAGATGCCTCCTCGAGCTTATTATTATTCAAAATTAGCTTTCCTCTCCCCACCTCCAAAAATACCTTCAGCAAGAGGTGGGAGAGCTCATTTCACTCTGCTGACAATCCATGAGTTACAATTCACATTAATTCCCTTCTTTCCGCGTTAACAACCGAAAGAGTCACCGGACCCACCACATCCCGCAGCATCTGCCGTTTGGCGGCTCCACGTCCAGGTAGTGCAGCTGCAAAGGCCTTAATTTGGAATGAATAATTAACTCTGGAAACCTGCACTCCTGTAAAATAAGAGACGACCTCTGAGCAAGATGTTTCTCCGCAGAGTTTTATTTCAGCTGCGGCAGCGGCAAATAAAAAAGGCGCAGATGCGAAGCGAGCAGGCGCGCCCGGCTCGGAATTCCTCGCCGCAGAGTTTCAGACGTTTCCTCCCGTTTTAAAAAACCAGAGAAGAAAGCGGAGTTTACGGCTCAGCTCTCCAAACCACTCGGGTGCAGTAGGGACACGAGGCAGACGTGACTTTGCATTCTAACGCCAGCCGGGGGGTGTCTGTGGGTTGAATTCTCGCTCCGTTGTTCCCATCCGCGCTGTTTTGTGTTGGTATCTGCCTGCTCCAGGGGGGGTCAGATCGTTGTGGGCACACGGGAGGGTTTTGGACCACCCGGGAGGGTTCGCACGTGGCCCAAGGATCCAGCCCTTTGCTCGGCTGCCCCGATGACAATGGTGGTTTTGGGGTCACCTGGGGAGCCCTGGAGCTGAGAGCCGACGTCGATCGTGCTCCGTCACCCTGCGAGTGACCAGCATTAATTACCCTCATTACTCCAGGTTCCAATGGCTCCTACCTCGTTAAATGGGGGGGCGTGAGGAGCCTCAATTCTTCCAGAAAAACACCTGTATCCAGGTCCAGTCCCGCTCCGTCCCCAGACGGCAGCAATTCCTACCGGAGGACAGGGTGTCGTAACTCTGCGCAATCACCATTTGAACTCCTTCTTGCTCTAACAGCAGGTCAGATCGGGCTGACGTTCCTCAAAGGTTCGATTTTTACCTCTCCGAACGTTCTTAGGCAGCTTGTCTGGCTTCCCCACGTAAGCCTCAGGAACCAGGTCTCGGGAGACAGACCCTATGGTGGCCGTTCCATCAACGCACAACTATTTCTGTACGCGTTCGTATTCAAACCGAACACATTCGGGGCTGGCGGGGAGCTCCGCGGGGCTCAGACATCTTCCCATCTTCTCATGGGGGAAAAGGTGGCTCCTGGCAGCCTGGAGATGAAATATTTCCTTACCTTGTGCTTTACGCCATGACTGGGAGGAGAGCAGGAGGGCAGCAAAACAAACCTTTGATACTAGAGCAAAAAAAAGATGCTTTGTCGTAAAGCGAATGGGCACAGGCGCTTTCTTCCTCTCACCTCTGGGTTGCTCTGCACACCTGCCCCACCTGCTTCACTACGTTATTGTGCTGCTTCTAATCACAATCACTCGTCTTGAACGATGCGAGGAGCTTCAGCCACTGATAGACCTGCAGAGACAAGACTCAGTCCTCGTACTGGTGGAGCTGGGCCCTACCTGAACCGGGGAGGAAGATACGCGGGTCCAAAGGGAGGAGGATACGCGGGTCCAAAGGGAGGACGTCATATGGGATAAAGATGTGGGGGCACAAAGCGACCGAGACGCATGGGATGAAAATGTACGGGTACAAAGGGACAGAGACATATGGGTGCAAAGGGACCAAGACGTGCGGGTACGAAGATGCACAAGTACAAAGGGATGAAGGCGCACGGGCACAAAGGGACTGAGACGCACGGGATGAAGATGTTCAGGTACAAAGGGATGAATCCGTATGGGCACAAAAGGACCAAGATAATGTGGGTATGAAGATGCATGGGTACCAAGGGATGAGGACACATTGGTACAAAGATGGGTACAAAGGGATGGAGATGCAGGGGTACAAAGATGGGTACAAAGGGATGGAGATGCCCGGGTACAAAGGTGGGTACAAAGGGATGAAGATGCCCAGGTACAAAGATGGGTACAAAGGGATAGAGATGCCCGGGTACAAAGATGGGTACAAAGGGATGGAGATGCCCGGGTACAAAGATGGGTACAAAGGGATGGAGATGCCCGGGTACAAAGATGGGTACAAAGGGATAGAGATGCCCGGGTACAAAGATGGGTACAAGGGGATGGAGATGCCCGGGTACAAAGATGGGTACAAAGGGATACAGATGCCCGGGTACAAAGATGGGTACAAGGGGATGGAGATGCCCGGGTACAAAGATGGGTACAAAGGGATACAGATGCCCGGGTACAAAGATGGGTACAAGGGGATGGAGATGCCCGGGTACAAAGATGGGTACAAAGGGATACAGATGCCCGGGTACAAAGATGGGTACAAGGGGATGGAGATGCCCGGGTACAAAGATGGGTACAAAGGGATACAGATGCCCGGGTACAAAGATGGGTACAAGGGGATGGAGATGCAGGGGTACAAAGACGCAGGGCTATGAAGGGTCCAAAGTGCAGCCCAGGCTGCCTCCAGCACTAATTCCCCATCTGGCAATCCCACGACAAAGCGCCGCGACACCATGTGCGTCCCGGTGCGCATCCCGGCGCATGTCCTGGTACACATCCCGGTGTGCATCCCGGTGCACGTCCCGCCAGGTGACCAGGAGAGCTCAACACTTCTTGGCGAGAGAACAGGCCCATTTCCATCCGCTCTACACCAGGACTCATGTAAAAGGAATAATCTATATTCGTTTGGATTATACAAGCTACAAAACACACCTAAGCTTCAGTTCCACATTTACCCAATCGCAGAAGCCATTTGTTGCCTCGTATATTACAAAGCAATAGAGATTTAAGGGATAATGGTCATGGCAGCAGAGTATACAAAGCAATAAACTGCTTTTGAGGTTGGTTAAATGCCAAGTGATGCTGAGGCCTCAATGCCATAAACATTATTTCTATTATATGACAAGATAAGAGGATACAATAAACCACAAAGAAGAAAAATCATTCTCTGGCCTCGTGAAAGTTCTGGGCTTGGCGTTTCTCGGACCCCGCACGAGCGTCACCTCGGCGGCCTGGCTGTAAGGGGAATAAATTGTTAAATTAAGGGTGGGTTTAAAAAGCAAACGCTTGTTTGAGGAAATGGCCTGTATAACTGTAGCACTGGAATCAGGACCTGAGCGATGATTTGTGTCACTTATAAAAAGTGAAACGGCCTGGAGTGGGGAGGCAGGACTGGGGAAAGCCTGGCTCCCAGAGGAATATATTCAATATTATGGCCCCTCCGTTAGTTTGGGCAACAGGAGTGGACCAAACAGTTTTATTAATAAAGATGTTCCTCCGTTCTGACACTTGGTAAAGCCTCAAGCACCCAGCGCTGCCGGAGCCTTCGGGAGAGGCAGGACTGGCACAGAGGCACATCTGCCTATTAAGCCACGTTTTAGGCTGCCTGAATCAGCCATAGGGCACTTAAGCTGGGTTTAACTCCGGTTTGTAAAGGAAAATACGGAGCCAGACACCCAGTGACTTCCCTCTGCTCATGGTTAACAAAGCATCCGAGTCCGCCACCGTCCTTCCAGCCCTTCGCTCTAAATGCCTCAGACAGGCCGGCCGGAGTTTTAATTACCTTGCGTTAATGAGTCAGAGCCGCCTCGTTATCCAGACTCCGCTAACACCTTTCAACTTTAACGGCCACGCCGAAGTTTACGGCCAACACTCGCTCGCCTTTCACGGCTCCCCGTGTTCTAAATGGGATTAGAAGATTTTAACACCGATTAGCGGAGCACACGCCAGCCCAGATTCCTTTCACCCAACAGGTTCGACGAAGCCGTTCTGGAGGCATCGCGGCTCCGGTGGGTATTTCAGAGGCAGGGGGTGGATTTACCCCCCGTTCGCCCCCGGAGAGCAGCATAGGAGGGAAAACGTCCCTGCTGGGGAGCAGAAAAATGTGTCACCTGTCCCCTTGGAGTAGAAAGCAGCTCAGCGACCTTGAGAAGAATGTTTTTTAAAAGCGGTATATGCGGCGCATTTCGAAGGCAGCTGCGGACTCGCTGTTGGGGAGCGATCGCGTCCAGAATCCAAAAATAACAACCATTCAAGACCTAGCAACCAAAACATGTTTACGCGCCCGCCGCGAGCCCACGAGCTGCCGTGATACGGGGGGGACAGCCAGAGCTGCTCATCTATTTTCGGTGGCCGTTCCCTCTTCCCCTTCTCTGAAAAATTAGCTTTACGGCCTTTTTCTGCATAGAAACAGCGAAGGAAAAGGAAAATGTTGGCCCTGATAACCAAAGAGGCTCAGCAGCCACTGACACCCACTCAAATGGCTTTTTTCCTACACAAAACGCAACCAAAGGTCTTAAAGAACCTCAAAGAATGAACCTTATAAAGGCGAGTCCGCACGAAGAGGCCGTTTGGGGTGGGACGATCCACGGCGGCTCCTCGAGGGTCGGGGTTTAGTGCCAAAAGCACGAGCTGCTGCAGAAACAACTGCAAATCTGGATTTATTTGTAATATTCCAAGCTACCAGTCATGCTGCTCATCGCGACCACCCAATTTGACTCCACTTGCCCCAGAAAGCACAGGCCGAATGTTAATTCGAGCTGATCCATCCACGAGGGTCTGGATGGCTCTGGGTACCACTGCGGGTTTGCGATGAGATGGGTTGGTAAAAACTCGTAAAAACATTCCGTGTGAAGCTGATGTGCAGAATAAAGCACCAAAACCACACCTAAACCAGCAGGACTTAGAGGGAGAGGCTCGGAGCTCCATGTGTTTGATCCGAAGGGCTGACCTGAGCAGCCAGCAGGAATTCGACAGGAAGGATCTTCCAACAAACCCAAATTAACCAGATCCGCAGCCCGCGAGCTGCGGCCGAGCAGGTTTAGCCTGGAAATAAAGCATCGTTTCTCCTTCCCAGCGAGAGCAATTAACTATTAGAACAACTTAACCGAGGGCTGCGGCGAATCCGCCGTCGCTGGGAATATTTCACATGGAGCTGGGATCATCATTATTTAACACACGCTCCGGTTTGCAGAGGGATTGAAGGACGTTCTAGGAAAGCGTGCACGAGGTCAGGTTAGATCACAATGAATCACGGCGCTATGAATTACCCGGATTCTAACATTTCAATATTAACATGAAGAATTGTCAGAATTACCCATAAGCAGCAGGCTGGAACAGCGAAAGGAGGAAGCAACCACCTTTATATGCCATTTGTGGGAGATTGGGGGAGATTAAATTTAAATACATTGTTGTTTGCCTTAATTGCTTGTTTGAATCCGATTTTAAGGTTGTATGATTGAAGTCCTCACATCATTAAGTGCTCAAATACACCTAATACATTTTATAAATGACTTGCACAATTTCACAGGCAAAGAAGTTCAAGATAAAAAGCAGCCTACCAAAAAAAAAAATAGAAAAAGAGGACGATCACCTGCAAGTGAATAGAAAATGCTGCAGATGAGACTGGTGCCAGAATGACCAAAAATGGGAGTTCTGTGCGTTTTTAGAGCCCCAAGTCCCCAAGAGTCACCAGACGAGATTTTTTGGACCCGTTTCTGCGCTGTAAAAATAAAAGCGTCACCGAATTCACACGCGGCCTCAAAGGACGCGCCCTGGGGACGCAGAATTATCTTTGATTTCAATTGAGAGATGCACACAAGGCATTAGGATATTGAAAACACTGAGGAATTAGCATGGGGGCACCCTGGGCTCCGTCAGAGCCCCCAAACAGAAGAGTTTGGCAACACGACACCTTATGACGCCAGCCGGGAAAACGAAGCGCATCGCTTAATATCTAATTAAAAGCCATAATCCCACCCGGCAAACAGCATCTGAGCATTTCGAGGCTGAAACGCTTCGGAACAGGCAAACCAAATTAATTCTCCGGGCTGCGCTGCCGCAGAAGCCCCAGTTTTTAACGCCTCGCGTTAAAACATCCCCGGTAATAATTGCACAGTATCCCTGTTAATACGGCGCGTTGAGCCGCCACAAGGCTGAGCCACCGGAGAGACCTTAAGCTCGGCTTTGGGAAAAGCCCCAGTTCCATCGCAAGACCAAGCAAAACCCAACGGCAAGGGGCCTTCCAGCCTAGAGAAAGGTCGTACGGCCGAAAACGGGACGCGACTCATTCCACGCAGTCGCCGCTCGCCCCAGGAAAAGCGAGCGAGAGTTTTGCGAGGCCGGAGCCAACTCTAGAGCGGAGGGAAAATTACAATGGGTCTTCTATTTTATCTTCTTTTTTTTCGGAAGCTTAAAATAGACTGAGGCGGTTTGGGGTTCACGTAACACAAACCGCCAAGTGTCGCATTCTCAGCTGCTTTAGCGAAGCCGCCACGGCTTGGCGATGGGGAGCGAGCGGCCGTCCTTCGGTGAAAAAGCCCTAAGAGAAGACGAGCGTTATCGGAGGATATTAACGGGAGATCAGCGCGTTTTCTCCGGGCAAACACCGTCGGAACGACAACGCAGCACAAAAGCAGGCGGGTTTCACGACTTCGAAGCGGCTGCGCTTGCTCGTAACCGGGATTTACGCACTGCAAATCCTGCGATCTGATTACCTGCGGTGATCACGTAAAACACCCGCTTTAAAACTCTTCGGCTCAGCGATAAAACAGCCGCTTTGATTCACGGCAACGCGTTCCCAATAAAGTATCGTGTAAAGGTACCTGTCCGCAGCCGGGGGCGTTGCACACGAACGGTCTGTCGTCTCCCATGGCTCATGCGGCTGAGCTCAGCTGAGGAGAGAAAAGAGAAAATTGTTAAATAAGCTTAAAAACTTACAAAATACCAAGAGCAGAAGCTGCTGTAATGAATCAAGGCGGCAGTGGCGGGAAGGAGGATCTCCGTGCGCTACACGCAATCAGGGAAGGGAAATTAATCCAAAATCCAACCCAAGTTGAAATGAGAGGGCCCGGGTGCTTTTTGTTGGCAGCTCGAAGGGCTCGTTGGGAACGGCGATGCTGAGATGGAGTTTTCCACGCTTGGTCCCACCAAAACCCACCAGGAACTCTCTGAAGGGCCAAGGGACTTTGTGCATCGCGTGACAACGCTCGTCTCTCACAAAGACCCGCGAAATTCCAAAACCCGTGGCGCCCTCCGCTCCCATTTCCCACAGAAACCACCGACACGCAAGCAAAGACAGTGACTATCTCCGGGAGGGGGAAAGGAAAAAAGCGCGAGCAAGAAATGATCAAATAAATCCAAGTCCTCTCGATGTACAAGGTTATATTTTCAATGGGAGCGAGCTCAAATTTGTCATTTAATTAATTAAGGGATTATAGGAGTGGTGCTCCGTTTTACAAGGCAATAATCTGGCTCCCTAGTGGGTAAACTAGGAGGCTGATGGCAGGAGCAGTTTATCACAGATTATAGCCAGGGATAACAAAACACTCCGGCCTATTATGCCATGAGTGAAGCTATTCTTATTAATAAAAAATAAGAGTAAATGAAGTAACCCCCACCACCTCAAACTCCAGAAGTAACGCTTCCCTCCACCCACTGATGTTTTTATAGCGGGATTTTAAAAACCCATAATAAAGCCAACGCGATCTCTTGGGGCTTCGCTGCACAAACACGTTCCGGCTCTTGCTCCGAGTTCGGCCATTTGCTCCAGCCAAGAGCAGAAACGAGAGCAGAACGCGGCCAAAACGAAGACACGGGCTCTTTCAGTCGACTTTAGCGCATTTCTAAGCGTTAATCCACATGCCGAGCAGCAGCGAGAGGGTGGGGAAGACCCGTTATTTTTAGGAGCTACACGAGAAAGCGCTCCAAGAATGCGGCTTCACGGCAGCGGGCGAACGCGCGCTGCAGAAAACGGCCCCCGTTTCGCTTTTATCGAGGAGACGCAGAAATCGATTATTGCTTAATAAGAAAAAAATATGTGGTTTTTTATTACGGTGAGGCTAAAACGGGCGGCTCCGAGAGGCGGAATTCCCCTCGGCGAGGCCGCGGAACACGTCGGTAACAACCAAAAGCCGCGAGAAAGCAGCTGCCAGATTTCCCTCGGCAAAAAGGGGCGAGACGGCCACAGCACTTCAGACTATGTTTGGATTTATTAAGCGAAACGCCAGGGCCTGCGCAAACACCGTTGCACAAAGGATAAACAGCCCTCTCGCAAATGGAACGGGCCGGCAGCCAAAACGCTCCCTAGCAGAGGAGAAGTGTGATAATAAAGGGAATAAAGATGGGTAAGAACATCCCAAAACCCCGCAGAACCCACATGGGGCTTTGCAGAGCTGGAGCATGGAAGGAGACGACAGCAGCTCTGCAGAAAAAGATGAAATCGCGGCAAAGGTGGCCCTGGAGGTGACAATGACAGCGGAGCAGAGCGAGGACACATTAAATAGATGGGACTTTTCACGCCGTCCTTCCGAAATTCCACCGAGGTGGAAAAATATCGCGGCCAAACCTTCAAGTTTGCGGCACAAAAAGCTGCAGCTCTGAATAAGCCAAGACGCCGAGTCCTTCAGCAGCAGCACAATCGCTGCTCTTGCTCTAAGAAAATAATAAGAGAAATCAGAGCAGACGCAAAGGAAACATCAACCCGATGACTCTTGGAGTTATTTTACCATCACCCGCACAGTTTCGCGGCTGGTTGGACTACGATATCGGGACACAGATCAAATAAAAGCTAAAAATTGCCATCTTGGACCTCGATTTTTCCCCTCTCGGTCTTACTTTGCACCGATATTCCTCATGCATAAGAGACAAGGCACTGGGAGCTGCCGCCAGCGTCGTCTGTCAAAGCAAAGGCAGACACGATCATTAATTCAAGATTTCTTAATCCCCATTTAATCACCGATTTGTGCACGGTTTGCCAAGTTACCTGCCTAGAAAGTGAGGGCCACAAGTTGGCGCTCCTGGGGGTTCACGTTTGAATGGTACTTTGGTGTATTAATAAATATGAACGGCCCCAGGAATGACAGTACTTGGAGGTGGCAAGCGAAGTGGTTTGCACAGGAGCCCGGGGCATCGAGTTTTACAGTTTGTTCTCCAACTAACCACAAAAATCCACCAGTCCAGGGAGGAGAAGGCTCTAAATCCTGAGCGATGGTGCTGAGACGGCAGCAAAGTCCCCAAACTTCAGAGAACCGGCGCCGCCAAAGTCAGCGTTTGAAGGTGGTTTAAATCACCGTCGCACGGTTAAACTGGGTTGCGTGGGATGAGGTTGGGGATGTGTTGATTCCATCAACAAACAAATCTTATCGTTAAACACGCGGCGTGCTGATGAGGGAGGGAGAGCGCCCAGGGCGGCCAGCCTGATGCTTGTTTAATTAACGTGGGTCGGAGATCTGTCCTTACCGCTGTCGCTCGCCTGCCGCCAACGGGAAGAACGTCGGGGTCTCTCTGCCTCATATTTATGCTCCCGACGCATAAAAAAGCTATTTGAGAAATTAAAGAAATGGATCAGCTGTCACTCCCGAGGCTTTGATAACGTGAACCGAGAGCTGAAAACGAACCCAAACCCAGTGGCATTTCGGGCTGCCCGCCAGTGATTCCACCAGCGGAACAAGCAGCTCGATTAAAAGACAATAAAAAAATTGGGACCACCACACTGCAAAAAACCTCAGTTTGCTTGATCTTGCAAAGCATCAGGAGGATTTGCTCGTTCTTTAAAGAAAGATTTAGGTGCTTGTTCACTACGGAATATGACTGGTATGTACATCCACGTGCTCAGATTTATATCACATTTAGTCAGGATAAATTGCTTCAATAAATTCTATTCTTAAGAACGGGCGGAATAAGCAGATGATTGGATACCAGGAGCACATTCTCATCCCTCTTCCTGCAGCCGCGGGACAGTATTTCACCGTTTTGATGATTTTGAGCAGGTTGGAAAGCGAAGAACCGCAGCCGGATCACCGAAGCGTGCGCTTCCAAGTTCCGCCAGCGCAGCCCTGACGAGCGGCCTCTGTCGCACGGAAAACCCAAAAGGCCCTTTCAACCAAACCAGCCTGCGCTCCCCAAGTCCGGAGGTGGTTTATTTTCTCCCTCTCTTAGCTTATTAACTCATGCAAACAACCTACAGGGTGTCTGTAAAAAGCAAACCCCCCCCAGGCTTCGCAGCCATCTCCAGTGTGCGCTGTGCCCATAATCAGGGCCCCCTCGGAGTTTGCACGGTGGGGGTTTAAAGCACAAATTTTCTCAAGAGCGGCTCGTACAGAGCAGCGTTCTCAACAGGAGCAGCGGCAAACTGAATTAACACGAGCTCTGCATCCACAGCGGGTCTCATTCCCACCTCCAGGCGCGACTTCAACTCCTCCCCAAAGCACGTGTGGCGTCGCAGGGGGGTGTTTGCAAAGCCGGACGAGAGCAGCCAGGACGTTTCGGCGCTGACAGAGCAGTGATGGCTTTTTCCTGAAGTTCGCCTCGTTCTCAAGTTGTTGGGGATATCGCCGCTTCCTACTTCTGGCATGGAGGTAAAGGAGAAATATTACAGCGGGCGGTTTGGTGCTGGGCTGAGATCAGGGGCCGTTCTGCAAGCCAAACGAGCAACGTTCACCCCAACCATACGAAGTCCCCTTAGAACCACAAAGGCTCAAATGAAAAACCTATTACTGGCTGGACCTGGGCACAAGGATTTGCTCCCAGGTGTGAGAAAGGCAGAAATTCAGCCTCACGATGGACTGTTTACCACTTTTGACCTGTTTTGTCCTCTCGAAGTTCAAACCGAACAGAAGGAGGTCTTCGTGTTTCAGAATATGTTCCTACTACCTTAATCATGTCTATTTAGAGCTAATTTTTAACTAACCTGTTTGCAATTTCTGGTAATTCATGGTAGCCGTGAGGATCCCTAATCCAGGCAATGAACCATAATCTAGTTATGAAGTTCTAGAGAGGTTAAAAGCGATGCCCAGGTTCACAGATAGGATGACGTTATCTTTAGAATTAAAATACGTATTTTACCCACTTAAACAGGCTCGTGGTCCTTGAAAAAGCTGGAGGGGAAGAAGCTGAAGGTCTCCGCTGAAAGGTGAAGCCTCCTGTCCCGTCCAAAGGGATGGATTTGCCCACCAGATCCTCTGGTTTTGACGAAGAACTTCACAGGGACACTGGTCAGGGCCTAAGCTGGTTTTGCTCACCTCAATAATCAACATTTCCACTTATTTCCAAGTTTAAATTCTCCCCGCAGCTATTAAAGTCAGCCCATATGCTGCTTTCCCCCCGGTATCTCAGTCCATAAACTGAAGTGGTCCCAGAGCGTGTTAACTAAGCCATTAAGACAAAACTAGGCCTGTTCTCCTAGTCTAGACAGACACCTCGGGGTAATATTTTAACTCCCTTAAAAGGAATTAGACAGATTACACGGTCAACAGCAGCAATCAAAGAGCAGCCTTCCCGAAAGGGATTTCCCCCAGGACGCGCGTTGGCACCTCATGGAACCCGTTCTAAAAACTTCCATTTGGAAACGGTTTAGGAAGAGACGCGAGGAGCAGGACGCCCGTTTTCAAAAGCACGTTTGGAATTTACGGATCCTTTCATCCGTGATGCTCTGTAGCCTTTAAAATCCTCTGGTTGAGCTTTAGAGATTCCGAGGGGCGCCGGTAGCCACGGGACAAGTCGTGGTTTTGATGGGCAGCGTTAGTCGGGTGCCACAAAAAGGGCCACAGACTCATTTGACTTGAGTATCACCGCCCACGGCCTCACTTTCGCGAGCACACGTCACTACAAATACCCACATCCCGGTGTAAATATACCCGGGTACGAGCAGCCCAGGGTTTTTGTTCTTCGTCGAGCTTTTCCGGACCCGTTCCAGCTGAATCCCTGAGGTCGGGAGCAGCCTCAGGCCGGGATTTGTACATCCGAGCCCAGACTCTTCTGGTTCGCAAAAATCACGAGCAACCGGTCGCTCGTCCCCTCCGAGGATGTCGCTGGGGTTCCCACTCTCCTACCACCCAACGCTGGGACCTCCACCAACTGCAAAACCACTTTGTTTTCACGAGCCACTCAAGTTTTAATTAAAAAAAAATAATAATAATACACTTCTTCCTTAAACCTCAGCGTTAAGATGGAAGAAACTCCCAGGTCATTAAGTGCTGAATGTAAGGGGATAGAGTTGCTACGAAAAACGCTCTAAAAATAAGGTTCTATTGTTGTACTCACATGTGACTATTGTTATTGCAGGAATGCTGCTGCCCAAGGCTCTTCCATCTGTGCCTCGCAAGACGAGCTCAAATGCTTCGGATCCCAACGAATCCGCAAAAATTGTTCCGCTCCCCGTTCAGCGGCTCCGTAGCACGAACGCGCCTCGAGTTTACCAGAGCAAGCACATTTATGGTTTATTCCCGTCAATCATCAGGGTAAACTTTGCATTAATACGACCACAAAATTAAAGCTGGAGGCTGCACCGGCTATGAAACAAAACCAAAAGAGCTGCAGAACAGCCTCCTAAAAATAGGCTTGAAGCAGAAGAGAAAACCAAAGCAAACTGCACGCTCCGCTGACAGGAGTCTCGCTCTGCTAAGATTTACTCGCCCAGGAAGACCTGAGTGAAGAATGAGCTGCAAAATGAGTTAGAAAGAGGAAAATTGCTAGAAATAGAGACAGCGAGAGAAAGGACGCACCTGGGGAACCGACTGCAAGTTCAGCCTGGCAGCGAAAGGTGCGGCGCGGAAACAAAAGGGCTGTTTGCAGCAGATAAACTGGCGCCCGCAGGTACCGTCGAGCCACCTTCACTCTACATTCTGTCTGCACATTAATTTATCTATGGTTATTTTTCAGATTCTAGTAAAAGGCTTCGGTCCCCCCTGGCGCCCTCTTACCCCTCAGATTTGCAGCCTCCAGAAGAACAAGCGACTGCACTGCAAAAAGGGACAACTTAGGGAATTTCCGCGTCAGTTTTTAAAAGCCTGCCAAGGTTTACGGCGATGACGGGAGGAGAGGTGGCGAGGAAAAGCGGGAGCGGTGCCGATGTTGTGGTGACCGCAGCACCCAAAAAAGGCTTTTCCGGGGGCTGGAGGATGAGGGAGTTCATTGGAGATGGACAATGTCACCTGCAAGGAAAGAGGGGACCCAACGGTTCGGTGTCACCGGCCCATCCTGTATCACTGCAAAACAGAGATTAGAACGGGTTCAGTCTCCAAAATAAAACCCCACCCTTCAGAATCAGGTGTAAAACCCCTCGTGGACACCGAGAATGAGCCTAAAGGTGCAGCCGATACAGAAAATCTGTTTGCAGTGGACCCAGGGTGTTAAACAAAGAGTCTTCAAGAAGGGTGGAGGATGCAGGGAGGGCCGCGGCTTTGGGAGAAAAATCCAGTATTTAGCTGAGAGGAGGAGAAAGGCAGGACTGGATCGGGAATGGTGTTCTTATCATATTGTAAAAAATAGGAGAAATAAGCCTTCCCACAGAGGCCTTTGTCACCTGGGGTTATTGTGGGCACTGCGACAGACACGACTTGTTCTGCTCTTCACCAAATCACCGCGCTCCTCGTCACACCGGAACACAAAAGCTAAAACCAGAGCTAAGAGTTAACTTCTGATGAGCCTGAGCTACGTGGGATTAATTCTCAGAGACTAATGAGTCGCGAGGCCATCCCAGATCAATTTGGGTAACGCGGCGGAGACCTGGGAGCGATGCCAGGAGCTTTAACAACCGGAGCCGCGCTACAAACAAGCCCATTCACACACAAACAGCGCTCGAGACGCCAGAGCGAGCCCCAAGGACAGGCAGTACACGCTGCAACGGGGGACAAGCGATAAAACCCACAATAAACGAGATTATTATAGATGGCGCGCGGAATCTGGGCTGTGGAATATACGGGAGACGGAATCGCGATTGCCGCTGGGAGCTGGAACTGGGAGGGAGGTTTGTCGCAATCAAAAAACAAACTGCTTTTTGGGGGAAAGAATGTCAGAGCGAGGCATTTCTACTCGCTAAAAGAGAAGGAAGTAAAAGGCACCGGCCCAAAGTCTCAAAAATAGTACGAGATTTCCCACTAAAATGCAAGGAAGGAAACATGTTGCTTTGAGACCGTTCCAGGAAAGGCTCTTTATTATGTCGCTAAGTGCACTCATTAACAGCTCTCTGCCTCTTCCTGACCATCAAAACGAGTATTCGGGGCTCTCAACAGGTCGAGATCAGCCCAGAAAACATGCGGAGGGGAACCCAGTCCTGCCTACGCCGCTAGGCCGGGCTTTAGCGTGGGCATTCCCCACGCTGGCCAGGGTTAACGTGAAACCGCGGCGGTGACTCACAGCACCATAATCCATCCTAAAGTGGGGTGACAAAATAGGTCAAGTTCTTCCTTAAAAAGAAAAACCCCAAGAAAACAGGTTATTTTAACATTCAGGCTCCCTTGGCGCAGGGTTAGCTCTACAGGACAAAGGGTGAGGTGCCCAACCTGCTCTTAGGTGCTTTTTAAACTCCATTTGGCACTTAATTTCCACTGGTGAACGACTGGTGACTCTCAAACTAAATTAGGTGCCTGCAGGGATTGGGAACAACCCTTGCTCTGCACCTTTGGGTGCCCAGGTCTCTGTTTGACTATCGGCAGCTCTCCCACACCCAAGGCGTTGCGAAAGGTTGGAAGTTTTACAAGGAGAGGTCACCGGCGAGCTTGGCGAACACACACAGGCTGCCGTTAGTCCTGGGCTTTGCCTTGAAACTTCTTTTTGGGCTGTGGGGGAAGGAGTGAGAACGTTTGCTTTGCAACCAAAAAGCTACAAGAGAGCTTAAAATTGTCATCTGGGAAAGAAGGGCCAAAAGCCGACGCTGTAAAACCTGCTTTAGAGGCAGAACGCCCTTACGCTTTCTAAGCTGGATAAAGCAAACCCAACTGTATAAACTGGAATATTGGCAGGGAACTCGCTCGAAGGAAACGTCTGACAGACACACAGCGTTTAACAAGTCGTCAGGAGTTAAGCTGCAGCGCAGGGTGGAAGCAAAGCCCAACCGTTCACTGTCTGATTGTGCCTTTTGGGTGCTCAGCACAGCGCTGGATGGATCCCCCATCCGCAAGAACATCCCCAAATATCGTGACACTCGCCTCAACAGCATCAAAAATGTGCAACATCCTCGCTTAAAACAGCCCTGGAGCTTCACCAGCTGCTGCCATCAGAAGGATTTTTCCTACCAGACATGACATTTGGCCCTAAAATGACTTAAAAAGCAGCTCAAAGGGGAGCAAATTTAAGAGAGGAAAAGGGTCAAACCTCACGTGAAGCCACAGCCGCGAACAAGGGTCGCTCCGCTCCGAGCGACGGGCCGGGAAGCATTGTCGGCGTCCTGTCAAACGTAAAACAAACTCCGGCAAAGCGAATAACATGGGGCCCAAAGCAGAAAAGCTTAGAGCAACAAACCCCCTCAACCGAGAGCTCCAGGCGCTTCTCCCAGCACGGTTTCCACCAGTCCTCCCACCTACACAACTTGGCCGTTTATTACCCTCTCGCAAACAGTGAAGGGTTTACCGTTACCATAACAAAAAGTGTAATTTGTGAACACCCGCCTCTCCACACCGGGCTCTGGCGGGATAAAAACCATTAGAGAAGCTCCATTGTCCAAGCGGCTCCTCGCGCTGGCCGCCCTCCAGATCTGATCTGGCCCGGCCTCCGATTTCGGAGGAAGGTGTTGGAGAAAGTCTCGTGTCATCCCGGCACATTGCAGGCAGCGCTAAGGGACGGATATCGTGGGGGGTTTTAAATCTATGGGGAGCATCACGGCGAAAAAAGCAAACGAGACCGACCGCAAGAAGCTTGAAGGATCTGGAAGGGTCTTCGGGAGGTTCTGCTCTCCAATGTCGAGCTGATGGACACCGGTGCGAACGCCTTGTGAGCTCCTCGGGTTTAGTCGTGCCGATCGCACGTGTCCTCCTGCCGCTCCTTCCACGTCAGATTCCTGAGGGAGAAGTAGCTGCTGCTCTTCAAATACCTGCTTTAATCCTCGCCAAACACCGCCGAAGCGGCCGTAACTTGGCAAAACACCCTCTAACGCAGGCGAGGTTTCTCTAGTGAGGTGCCAAGTGTCAGATTTCTAATACGAAAAGGCATCTGTCCAAAGGGTTTCGAAGCCTTTGATGAACACGAGGCAAAATCCAACGTAAACCGGCAAGTCAGCAGCTTCCCCAGGCAAGAAGATGGAGCAAGACCATCCCTAAATCATCATCCCATTACTCATGAGCCAAAGTCAGGCTTCCTCTCCCCATTTCTGGATGCAAGATGGACTCAGCGGGATGTCCCCAAGATATTTACACCAAGACACAAGGGAGAGACCAAACCACAAGACCCCAAGGGAGCAGAACTCCCTACCAGCCCTTCATCAAGGCTTTGGTGGGGGCGCCTTGCCAGCTCTCATCAAATACAACAAGCAGCAAGGCCTCAGGCTCGGTTTATCACCTAGTTGCTCCTAAACCTCCTCCTAAATGGGAGGAACCACCTGGAAATCCCCTTCCCCACAACCCCAAGCAAGATTTTCTTCCCTCCTTCACCCCAGAACCAAGCGAACCCTCGCGGAAAAAGCTGCTGTAAGATGAGGTCGCCGGGTAGGAAACGTTTCTGGCGGCGCTTCCAGCAGGGTGGGATTTGTAGCTCTGGAAGCAAAACTCGGAACGCACAGACACAGCCTCGGGATCTCGGGTCGCCTGGCGCTGCTTCATTAGCGGCGATACATCTTCAGCTGGAAACGTCTTCCCAGCAGGGACGACGGGTTGCGAGAGATCTACTACAGCACAGAGAAATAATTCACGTTTAAGAAAGGCAGGAAAAACCTTAGAGAGCCACTGTTGCTTGCTGAGCAGGGACAATTAGAAGAAAGTCATGACGAGCCTTAGAAAATGCATTATTTTTACCTAGGAAATGCCTAAGTGACCTAGGAACTGGAGTCCCATTTCCTGAAATTATTCAGCCGCTTAAGAGCCCTTGTTTCAATGAAAGCGAGAAAAAAAGAAAAAGCTGCTAAAAATGGGACATAAGAGCCCAAGTCAAGCTTGAACATATTTTCCCCACAACGGTGCGTGAATAGTTTTAAAGGAAGATCAAAGTCAAGGCTGCGCGAGTTAAGAACAGGAGAGCCTCTTATATAAGCGACTACCTACGGATAAAACTCTGTGTCGGTGAATTAAAATCACTGAAATAGCACCAGCGGGATGGGGGACAGAAAGGCACGAGGCTCCTGCACGTACCTGCGGTCATAAAGGAAAAATATTTTGTCTCACCTGTGATTATTTACATCGCAGGCGGGCATTTTTATTTATTCAGCATTCAAAGGCGCACACGTTTTATGGGGTCATTATCTGATACGTGAGCCCCAAAATCAGAGGGGAGCAAGAAATATTCCAAATAGGAGCAATGTCTAGAAATCTGGTGCATTACTGGGAGCCGTTGAACTGGAACTGCGCGCTGCCTTCGGAATGATTGCGCTTTAGCGGCCAACAAAGCAATGATTTTCTGTATATAATCATTTCTATAATTCAAAAATGTGAAATCTTACACGGGTGAAGGATACGGCATCCTAAACGTGGATCATACAAACGGGCGCTCCGCATGCATTCAAAATAGAGAGCTTGGTAAACACAGAAAGGAAAAGAAAGGAATATGGGGTAGAAAGGTGATAAATATCCACTGGAAGAAGAAGAGCAAGCAGCCCTCAGGAAACCTCTCACCACCTCCAGCAAAAAAATATATACTTGCTTATTAAAAACGTTGCCAACACAGGACCGCGCTTCTGCCATACAAAGATTTCTAATGCGATGCAGGTTGTAGATGAACTTCCTCAGCTCCGCTGTCACGTTTTCGGGACCCAACGGTTAATTCCAGAAGACCTGGCACCTTTGGTGACAATTTGCCTTTGGATCTCAGCTCCCTCTGCTTCTTCTCTGCCTCTATTTTACCAATACTCACAAAAAAAGAGGAATATTCCTACCACAAGAAGAGTGAAGCCGTGACCAGCTGCCAAGTTTATCTTCAGATCCCGCTCTGCCAACAGCACGAGGCAGAAAAAACCTTTACATTTCACTGCGAGGTTAATTGGCAAAGCTCCCCCTGCCCACACGCAACCGACTTCACCTTCATTTTCCAAACTTCGGAGGATTTCCAGCATCTTCAGCCGCAGACGGGACCAGCTGTACTCTAGAAACAAGTCTATTTTAACCGCTCATTATGCTCAATAATTGCAAACATCACCTGCGTCGTGATTTGAAGGTTTGCTCCCTTCGCCTCAGCACCAGGGAGAGGTTTCGGCAGCAAAACCGAAAACCCGCGTTCTGCTCCACGTCTGGTTCGCTCGCTTTGGAAAGGGTTAAAGGGCATAGGACAGCTTGCTATGGTTATTGTTATTAGTATTATTGTTTTAAATGGTAACGGTGGTATCCAGAATGAGTTCTCTGCCAGCCAGGGCTCAAAATGAGCTCCATGAGCAAAAAAAAATCCATGAGAAAAGCAAGCTGTGCAAGAAAAGGCAGCGTGTCCCCAACGGCAGAGCAAGGGTGAACCTCGCAGCTTTACACCCTTCTGAACTGCAGCCACAACCCGCATTTCCTACTAAAGGAGCCCAAATAGCTCTTTTTGGGGGCAGAAAGGGAGGAAAACGCCCTCGTGCAGCTTTTCTTTGAGGTCTTTAGGCTGCCGTGCCTCACAAAGAGCGTGCGGAGTGGGCAGGAAAAGCTGTTTATTCATGAAGCGGCTTGCAAGGGTTGGCACCGCGGCCCCAGGGCGGGACGGTGAGTGGCATTCCAGACCCGTTCCAATCCCCGCCAGCCAAAAACCGCGGCTTTTTCCTCCGGATAACTCCAATAAGCGGCCAGTGCAGCCGGGAGCTCGGCTCGGTGCTCATCCCCATGTGGGATGGAGGCTCCTGCTCGCGGACGGCAGCAAAAACGAGACGGGGAGGGAGGAAAATCCACCCCAGCCAAGCGCGCGAAGAGCTCAGAGGAACGAGGCACGAGCCAAAAATCCCGCTCCGCTAAACAATTCGCTCGCGTTTAAATCCAGTTTGGCCTCGGTGAAACCGCACGGCGTCGGGAGTCGGGTAAAGTGCTGAATTTATCCCGTTTCAAAAAGCAAACGTCGAAGTTTGGCGCGTTTGAAAGCGCGGCGTGCGCGATGTAAAGGCGGCTGCGCGGGCGGGGAGACAAAAAAGGCAAGAAACCTCTTGGAATATTATGAAATTGGACTTCAGAGGAGCAACGAAGCCAAAATCCCACGAGCCAAGACTAATTGGAGCAAAACACACTGTAAATACCAGCTCTAATAGGGAGAACAAACCCGAGTGCGCAAATATGAACTTAGAGAGGAACCTCAGCGGATCCAGCACCTCCAAGGGCTGGAAATTGGGAAATCCTGGTGCCCTCTGACGCAGACATAATAATAAATAATGAAGTTACAGGGATAATAAATAATGAAGTTATAGGGATAATAAATAATGAAGTTAAAGGAAGCGACAGGTCCCCAGTCCTGGAGGTTTATTATTAAAAGAAAAAGGCATTTTGCCTCAAAATGCATCATAGTTGGGTGCTAAACTGGGGGAAGAGCGGTTTTGGAAATGTGGCCTCAATTCTTTGTGCAAGAAATTAAAAAAAAAAAAAAAAAAAAAGGCAGTCCCAAGAAAGCCAGAAGGATAAATAAAACCAAACAGAACGCAAAAAAAGCAGCCCACGTGACGCAGCAGAAAACGCATCCAAAACCAAATCCAACCCAGCGATCCTGCGCTAACAATGCTGCAAAAACCCAACGCGCGGCGCGAGGCCGCCAGAAGCCCAGCGCGTTTTACTAAAACCCTTCTCAAAATGCTTCCAGCGCAAAGAGGCAGCGAGCGGCTCCGGGCGAGGACGCGTCCCCGCTGCAAACCCTCCGAAAAGCTCCGGTTCCTCCCATCAAACCGCTGAACCCCCAACAGCTCCGGCGTGTTCGCGGGGACAGGAGGAGGATTCGGGTTCTTCCTCCCCAACCATCCTCTCGCGCTTCCTCTCTCCGACTTCCCCATCTTTCCGAAATTTCCTGCCTCGAGCTACGGCCACAAAGCCCTTTTCACCATCCTAGGAACGTCCTCCACAGTCGGCGCCTCCTCCAGTCGGGCTCAGAAAACATAGGAATAAAGATATTAATAAGAAGTTTCATATACATATATTTTTAAGCCACATCCTCTTGTTTCTGCCACCTCCCTGCATGGTATATCTAAGCAATCACCACACTGCGCTTCCAAAGTTAATTCAGATTAGTACCAGTCCTGTCAAACAGCTTTAAAAAATATAATAACACTTGCAACCCACCAAGGCGGGCTGAGTGTCTAACAGCGCGACCCACAGCAAGTTCATTTTCAGCCCGCTTCTTCATAAATTACACACAGAGGAAAAAAATCAGAGCGTTAAATACATACGGTAGGAAATGCTGGAGAAGATTGGGAAATAAGGAAACCTGAGGAATAGAAAAACAGGTATAAATTAATAAATACCCCTAGCAGGGGAAAGTCAAGGTAAAGACAAAATACAAGTGGAAGGTTTAACACCTTCACAAAGTTCGTGTAAAGCTTTTCCTGCCTCTAATCCGAGCGGAGAACAAGGAGGGAAAGTCCCGCTCTGCAGTGCAAACCGCATTCAACTCCCAGCTATTCGGTATCAGGAGGATATTGGCAAACTGGAAAACGTTCAGGAAAATATGGTGAAGCAGCTGGAGGGATTGATTTACAAGGAAAGATTAAAATAACTGAGCGGTAAATAAGGTGGACATGATAATTTTTAACAGTTAGTTGACGGGCAGGTGCCAAAAGGGAGAGGAAGCGTTTAACATGCTACAATTAGGTATAACCAAAGGGCTGGCACGTAATTAAGGAAATTCATGGCTGCATAAAGTTCTCCAAGCAGCCAGGTCTATCTGATACTAAAAGTCTCCCACTTCTCAGCTCCCAACCAACTTTTAGCATCAGAAATAAAAAGCCGGACTGAGCAAAGCCCATCCCGGCCGCAGGAATCCGTACAAACCTGGCGGGTTCCACGGAACCCACACTTTTTTTGTTGGTTTGTTTTTACCACTTGAGAGCAAACAAGCTCTCCAGCAGCCTCCAGCCCACAGAGCGATTAGCTGGCAACATTAATTACCCCGCTCGTGTCACAGGAGGTGAATGCGAGCGCTCACTCGAGGGAAACGAGGAGCGGGGATGTTAACCCAGCTCGTTTTCCAAACGCGAACGTGGCCGTCGAATTCACCCACCTCCCACAAACTTCCCCTCCGCATTCACACAGTGAAGTTATTCTTAGTCTCCGCTGAGAAAACCCCCATCCAAAAAAGCCATCCAACAAAGCCAGTGGTTGAGCACTGCTGCTGAATTCCTCTCCAGAAATGACTGAGTTTTAGTGACGACTATTTTAAAACGATTTGCAAAGAACCAGACAAGCCCTTCAGACCGTGCCTGGCAGAAGAAAGTCCCTGCCCAACAAGGACCGTCATAAGGAAAAACAAATTGGCAAGTCCACCCGAGTGTTAACGATACTTTTGTGTTGTACTCCCGAACGTTAAACTGAAATGGTGTCTTTAGAGGGACCTGAGCAGGGAAAGAACTTCATAAAGAAAGGTAATGATGGCACTCGGTGAAGAAGAGGCGGCAAAGAAAGGGGCAGAAAGAGCAAAACCAGAAAAACTGAGCAGAACGAGGAGTTTTTGTTGTCGCACGTGTTTCATCTCACACCTGAACCAGCTGCTCTCTTTTCCTTACTAAGGCTGAGGGGCTCCGGCCCAACCTTCTGGCAGCAGAAACAAAATAGCTCTGAGACGTGACCCGGGTTGTGCTGGCAAAGCCGGAGCTACCGAGAGGCGAGTGCACGGTGAAATCTCAACGCTCCCATGAGCTCTCTAAAGCCCCCCAGTGAGAATTAACTGTTCTTTCACACTTGGGAAGAAACTATTCATTCTCTCATTCCTGCTGTTTGCATTTGGTCTGTTACTCGGTGCTGTGCGACCCACTGATCCTCCTGGGACGAGGCTGAGCCCCAAACCTCCCAACACCCTGCAGACCCCAACCTATACTCCGTTCCCCACGGGCACCAACCACCTCTCCACACCCTTCCTTCATCAATTTGCCACTGGGAGCCCCCACACGTAGGCCTGGATCCCCCCTTAGCTGCCCCAAAATAAGCACAACCCCCACACCAAGCCCCTCTTCATGCAGAGGGGGACAGAACCCAAATTCAAGGGGTTCCCCCATTTAACCCCTGAGGGCCCCGTATCTGCCATCCCCCAGGACAACCCCTGTCTCTTCAAAGTCCCCCCATATCTCTTTAGGCTCCCCCAAGACTTGCACACCCTGTATCTCTTTAGGGTCCCCCAGGACACCCCATATCACTTTAGGGTCTCCCAAGACTTGCACACCCTGTATCTCTTTAGGGTCCCCCAAGACACCCTATATCTCTTCAAGGTCCCTCAGGACACCCCATATCGCTTTAGGGTCCCCCAAGACTTGCACACCCTGTATCTCTTCAAGGTCCCTCAGGACACCCCATATCTCTTTAGGGTCCCCCAGGACCTGCACACCAAACGTCCCTCCACATCTACAACCTCCAAAGACCCTCCCCAAGTTCCCTCCCATCTTCTAAAGCTCCCCCACCCCCCAAACTACCCCCCGAACGTTTCCCTCAACACTCCCCAATATCTCTCCGCGGTTCACCCCCAGAATCCCACCGCAAGACTCCCCTCCCTTTAAAACCCCCCACATTTACAAACCCCCAGGACGCCCCCCCTCAGCCCCTCCATTTGCAATTCCTCAAACCCCTTCATATTGCCCACAGGGCCCCCACCCCAGGGGTGTCCCCCACACCTCGTGGCTCCCCACACTCCTGACGCCCCGTACCCCGCTGGCCTCCCCAAACCTCCACCCCAAACCCCCCATTTCCCCGGGTTTCCCCACCCCGGGGCCCCCTCGGCCTCCGGGCTCCCCCCTCAGGCACCGCCCGGGCCCCTCGCTGCCTCCAGCAGCCCCGCCCACTCGGGGCGGGGCTTGCCCCATCGCGGCGCCCCCTGAGCCCCCATTGGCTGCGCAGCCCGCCACTCCGAGCTTCGCTACGCGCCCATTGGCGGAACCCCGCCGTCAATCAGCGAATGGGCGGGGATGGCGGAGCGGCTGCCTCACGAAAACTCGGGGAGAGTTGTGGGGGGGGAGGGGCCGGCCGGGGCGCCCCGCGGGCCCCCCCCCCCGCGTAGGGGGGTTGCCCCGCCGCTTCTCTCGCCGTCTTCCCCCGCCCGGGGCGGCCCAACCGAGCCCGGGCGCTGCCGGTTACCTGAGGGACAGCCGGGCTGCGCCGCCGCCGGGGCCTCGCGCTGGTGCCTCTCGCGCTGGGGCTCCCGCCTCCCTCCGCGAGCCGCCCCCCCCCCCGCGCCGCCTCAGCCCCGCGCCTCCCCACGCGCGAGACTCTCGCGAGACTTGAGGGGAGTGAACGGCGCGGGGACCAATCACTCCCCAATATCTCTCCGGCTTCTCGGGGAAGGGGCGGGGCTAAGGTGGTCACGCCCCCTGGCGGGGTTCCAATTCTGCGGGGACAGCGGGACAACCCCACAGCGGGACACCCCGAGCCCAGGGCACCCCTGATACCCGCACCCCAACACGCAGGAACACCCCAAACTCCCGGCCCTGGGGATGCCAGGTCCCCGGTCCAAGTGTCCCCAAGTGGGAGGGACAGAGGTGACAGTCCCGAGGGCTCCCGGCTGTCCCCAAGGATCAATGACGTCCCCGTGGGGATGTGGCTGAGGGCTCAGGGTGGCAGCAGGGCTCAGCCTGGGGGGACAGTGACCCCAGGGCAGCGCGGTCCCCAGCTGCGCCGTGCCCCAGTGTCACCCACGGGCAAGTGACACCGGACAGGGCCACCAAGGAGACACGAGGAGCCGAGACCCCGTTATCAAACCGTCTTTATTCCCCTCCCGCCTGCACGGGGCCGGGGTTGGGGTTCTCCCCTGCTCCTCAGCCAGGATTCTCGGCTGGGCAGGAGACAGGGGCGCCAGCTCTGTCACCCTCACTGTCACCAGCTCTGTCACATGGCGAAGAGGATGAGGAAGGCCACCATGAGGCAGAACAGCCCCATGGCCTCGGAGAGGGCAAAGCCCAAGATGGCATAGGAGAAAAGCTGCTGTTTCAGTGAGGGGTTCCTGCGGGGACACGAGAGAACGGTCAGGGGGGACACAGCGGGTCCCCAACCCCCCCATTGCCACCCCCCGTGTGTCCCCCCCCCAGACCTGGCGTAGCCAATGATGAGGCTCCCGAAGACGGTGCCGATGCCAGCGCCAGAGCCCGCCACCCCCACGGTGGCAGCGCCGGCGCCGATGAACTTGGCGGCGGTGTCGATGTCCCGGTGGGTCGCGCTGGTCTGGATGGGCCGGGGGGCACCTGCCCGCACCTGGTTGGGGGACAGGAGGGTGGGCTTGGGGGGTATAACCTCACCCAAACCCTCCCTAGTGCCTCAGTTTCTCCAAACCGAGCTCTCCGCAGCCTCTCGGGGAGCCCCAGAGCAGGCGGGGGGCACAGCTGTGTCCCCATGTCCCTTCCAGGGTGGGCATTCAGCACCCCCCGCCCTCTCCCAGTGCCTCCCAGTCTGAACTGGGTGCGTTACCTGTTGCTCCCGCGCCTCGGGGCTGCTCAGCACAGGGGCAGAGAGGGGCTGGCACAGCACCCGCGAGCTCCTCCTCACCTGCAAGGCACAAAAATCCACCCAACGTCCCCTGGGGCCACCGCTGTCACCTCTGGGACACCCCAAACCTGCTCAGCGCCTCGGGGCGCCCTGTAATTAGCAACCACCAAGGGATGGTAAATGAACTTTAACCACAGCAGCTGAGCGCTCAGGGTGGCTCTAGACCTGCAAAAAGTGTCCCCAAACCTCTCCCCCTGTCCCCGAGGGGGACACGCGTTACCTCCCGCAGAGGGGACACCGAGGACAACGGGGTTTGTCGTTACTCACAAGCGCGGGAGCGGAGACGAACTTTGCGCAGGCGTACATGGCGAGGGGACCGAGGGACACGGAGGGAGGGACACACGGGCGGGACACGGCTGGAAGAGACAGACGGACAGACGCCGGGGCGTGAGGAGCCGTGGGACGGGGGATCCGGCCCCACGGGTGAGGGGTGACCGTGGGGGACTTGGGGACACACAGGAGGTGGACATCTTTGTCACACTGGTGACCGCTCCATGTTTGGGGGTCAGGAATTTGGGGTGCTAGGGGGTTTCACAATAGGAACTCACGAGGCCCCTGGTCCCCCAGAGGTCGGGGAGACCCTGGGAGGACAGAGAATGGGGCAGCTTTGGGGGGGGTCACAGCTTGGGGACCCCCAGCCCTGGCAGGGGACATTGGGGCTGGAGAGGACAGAGAATGGGGGGGACCCCAGAGTGGAGGGAGGTCACCCCAAAAGGCAACATGAGGGGATATTGCCCCAAAACAGGAGGGGGGGGGTCACCCCAAATCTCGGGCTGTTCACCCCAAAACTCGGGGGTCACCCTAAATCTCGGGAGGTCACTCCAAAACTCGGGGTATTCACCCAAAAGTCAGGGAGTCACCCCAAATCTCGGGCTGTTCACTCCAAACCTCGGGGGCTCACCCCAAACCTCGGGGGGGAGTTGTCACCCCAAAATTCAGTGTGTGTTTGGGGTTGTCACCCCAGAACTCAGGGGGAAGATGCCCGAACCCAAAGCAGCTCCTTGAGGGGCGATCGCCCGTCTCTGTCCCCACACAAAGTGTGTGGGGGGTCTCTCTTCGCTGCCCCCCCACCTCCCGTTCGTCACCCCCGAGGGGGCCCCCCCTCCCGCACCCCCCGGAGTGTCCCTGTCCCACCTCGCCCCGATGGGGTCTCTCCCGCTCCCCGTGTCCCCCCCTAAGGGGGTGTCCCCGGGTGTCCCCCCCTCACCTGCCGGACCGGCGGCGGGCAGGTCGCGGAGGCAGCGACTGCGCATGCGCGCCCGGAAGCGCCAGCCGGAAGCAGCGCTGGGAAAGCGCCGCCTGCGGGCCGGGAGGTGGCAGGGCCGGGGGCTGCGCGCCCTCTGCGGGGGCGGGGGAGTGAAGGGGGCGTGGCCTACAAGGAGGGGGCGTGGTTTAAGGGGAGAGGGCGTGGCCTAGAGGGAGGGCATGACCGCGGACAGTGCCCCCTGGCGGCGGTGAGGGGCGCTGCGGGCGCGATTTGGCGGGGGGGGGCACAAGCGTCTGCGTAGGGGTGCACGGGGCTTTTGGGGGGCATGTGTGTGTACACGCGTGTGCATGGGTGTGCGCAGTGGGTGCTGAGGGGGGACAGTGTCACCCTAGGATGCTGGGGGCCCACCAGGGTGCAGGGCGGGGTCCCCAGAGTGTGGGGGGGGGGACAGTGTCACCCCAGGGTGCTGGGGACACTGGGCCCCCCCCAGGGTGCAGGGGGGGGACAGTGTGACCCCCGGGGGGTGGGGGCGCGGGGGCTGTCAGGCAGCCGGATTGATGGGCAGCCCTAATGCGGGAAGCCATAAAGGCAGAGAGAGCCGCTATTAATTAAATCATTGGTATAATTAACTTTCATTAAAGGAAAATCAATAACGAGGAGCCGAGATTGAAGGGAGGCCATCCATCAGCACCCCCCCCCGCGCGGGGGGGAACATAAGGGGGGACGCGGGTGCAAGGGACGAGTGTGCACGGAGTGAGGCGCACGGGAGTGGGAGTGCACGGGGGGGTGAGCGTGCGTGTGCACGGTGGGGTTGTGCACATGGGGGGGTTTGCACGGGGGGTGTGCGCACGTGCGAGTGCACACGGTGGGTTTGCACGGGGATACATATGTGTGTGCAGGGAGGGGACACATGTGTGCACAGGGAGGGTTTGCACGGGGATACGTGTGTGTGCAAGCGGGGTGGTGCACGTGTGTGTGCACGCAGAGGGTTTGCACGGGGATGCGTGTGTGTGCACATGCGTGGGTGTGCACGTGGGTGTGCACAGGGCGGTGTGTGCACAGGGGGGCTTTGCACGGAGATACATGTGTGTGCACCGGGTTGTGCACGTGTGTGTGCACGCAGAGGGTTTGCACGGGGATACGTGTGTGTGCACACAGAGCGGTGCACGTGTGTGCACGGGGGGCGTGTGCGCATGGAGGATTTGCATGGGGACACATGCGTGTGCACATGTGTGTGCACAAGGAGGGTTTGCATGGGGGCACAAAACCTGCCCCACCGCCCCCAATTCCCCCTTTTACCCCCCAAAACCTGCCCCATCGCCCCAAATTCCCCCTTTTGTCCCCTAAGCCCCCCAGAATGGCCCCCCCACC
>VWYH01000654.1:130753-192990 GCA_013399365.1 Pampusana beccarii | reverse complement strand
GGGGGGGGGCGGCCCCGGCCCTGTCTCGCTCCTGGTCCCCCTCCCCGTGTCCCCGTGTCCCCGGTCCCGGCGCTGGCGCAGTCGCCGCCCGCGCTGCATCCTAATGAGGCGGGGGGGGCGGGACCGGGACCGCGGGGACACCGGGGACAGCAACGGGGACAGCGATGGAGAGGGGGACAGGGGAGGATGGGGACAGGGAAGGATGGGGACAGGGAAGGATGGGGACAGGGAAGGGATGGGGACAGGAATGGGATGGGGATAAGGGATGGGGACAAAGGATGCAAGGGACGGGGACAGGGAAGGGGATGGGGACAAGGGATGGGGACAGGAATGGGATGGGGATAAGGGATGGGAACAAAGGATGCAAGGGACGGGGACGGGGAAGGGGACAGGGAAGGGATGGGGACAAGGGAAGGGATGGGGACAGGGGATGCAAACGATGGAGACCGGAAAGGGGACAGGGAAAGGATGGGGACAAGGAAGGGGATGGGGACAGGGAAGGGATGGGGACAGGCACAGGCTGGTGATGGGGACAGGGGTGCTCCCACCCTTGGGTGCTCCCCCCTCATCTGCGGTGCCTTGGGGGGACATTTCCCACCTGTGTTTGCACCACGGGGCACAACCAGCACCCCCGGGGTGATAACCAGGACCCCATGGGTGACAACCGGGACCCACGGGTGACAACCGGGACCCACGGGTGCCACCCGAGGCGGGTGCTGTGGCCGGAGGGATGCGCTGGCGGCCGCCCAGTGCCACCGCGCACCTATGCGTGAAATACGGCCCCATAAATCCACGCCCTGTTGTGTCTTATTGCTTAATTAGTCCATGGAACAACGAGATTCAGAGGAGCCCGAACACGCTGGCGTCGTGGGGGGCGCGAGGATGGGGGGGGATCAGCGGCCGGTGAGGCGGGTGGGGGGATTTTTTGGAGGGGAATTCAAGGTTTTTTTGGTCTCCCTGGTGATGAACAGTTGAGATGCGACAAATTTATCCCCCGGGATTTGGGGCGCGCACCAAATCGTGCGGCAAAAATGCCCTTAACCCCATTGCCGTGTACCCAAGCCATCCCTGTCGCCTCTCATTCCAGGAACAGGGGCTCGATGGAGCATTTTTGGGGTGAAAGGGGGTTAATATGGGTCCCCCCACACCCACAATGATGGGAAGGGGGTACCCAAAACACCCTCCAACGCCTTTGGGCGCTGCGGCGCTCGGCTCCGTCTCCCATCCTGCCTCCATGGGGTATTTTCTTCTTTTTTTTATTTTATTTTATTTTTTTTTTACAGGCTTTTTTATGACAAACTTTACTTTACATCTGACATTTAAAAGCTGATCAGATCTTCCCTCCAGGACAGCAGGAAATGGAGATATTTATTGGGGTCTCGGCGATGCTGGGAGAGCCGCGAGATTTACTCCGACAGCGCGGCAGGATTATAGATCTCGTCTGCCCGGCCGGTGCCGCGGGACGCGCCGTGGAGGGGACAGCGATTTATTGGGGACTTGGGGCTCTTCCCAGTCCCCTTGGAGGGCTTTTGCTATTGGGAAGTGAGAGGTTTTGGGTTTTCCATCTGTCCCTCCAGCCCCTCGGTTCTTTGGGGCCATGCCTCAGGTTGGGGACAGCACCCAGGACCTGGGGACACGTCCCAGGGTCAGGGATGGGGTGTTTTTGCACCTGGGGACGTGACTTGAGGACCATTTCTTGGACCTGGGAGTCTCCGAGGCTGGGGACCGTGTCTCAGAGCCGGGGTTGGTGTCTTGGGATGGTGACTTGGAGTTGGGGACGTGTCTTGGGTCAAGGGACAATGTCTCAGACCTGGGGACAGTGTTTTGGGACAACCTTGGACTGGAGGATGGTGTCCCTGGTTGGGGACAATGGCTTGGACCTGGGGACACGGCTTGGCTTGGGAGATGGGGTCTTGGGTCAAGGGATGGGGTCCTGGAGCTGAGAGTGATATTTGGGGATGGGGGACGGTGTCTTGGGTTGGGGGACAGTGACTTGGACCTGGGGCCACATCTGGGGTGAAGTGACAGTGTCTCAGACCTGGGGACAAGCCCAGGGTCAAGGACAACCCCTCACCTTGGGGACATCTCCAATATGGGGACACGCTTTGGGTGAGGGACGGTGTCTCAGAACGGGGACAACACCTCACCCCTTGGGGACACAGCGAGGTCCAGGGCTGGTGTCTCCAGCCCTTTGGGGACAACACCTCCCAGCTTGGGGACACCAGCAGGATCTGGGGGGGACACAGGGACCGCCTGCGTGTTTCCCCCCCAGCACCACCACGTTTCACCTCTCCGGCAGCCACCGATACATCGCGGTCCCTCCTCGCACCTCGTAAAACGGCACAAATCAAATATTATCGCTGCCTTTTTGCGCCCGCGCCGCTCGTTTTCCACCGCTAACGAAGGCGATTTCCCCGGCGTGGGAGGGAGGTCACAGCTCCCGCTGGCTCTGCGGTCCCGGGGACCCCCCGGGGACCCCAAAATCCTCTTCATTTGCTGCATTTGAGCACAAATATTCCCAGAGTGGGGAGTTTAACCTAAGAAGGTTCTTTGGCTTCTGGGCTGATCCAGCCCCAGTGCTTCACCCCCAAGCCATGGGGATCCAGGGGGAAATTTGGGGACAAACCCCCCCAAAGTGGGCCATCTCTGAGCCCAAACACCCACCTCGATCCCAGCAGCACCAGGAAAGCCAGGCTGAGTTTTGGGTTCAAAACTGTCAGTATTGGGACGACAACCCCGGAAAACCCCACTTTCACAGCTGCATCAGGAAAGGAGGGCTAAATTTGGGGCTAAACCCCCTTGAATTGGCATAAACCCCCCAGTCTCCACCCCAAACACCAGGGCTGGGCCCTGCTGGGGAGAAAAATGGGGATTTGCTGCTTTGCTTCACTAAAAATGCAGCAAAATTTGTTTCTCCCCTTCGTGACTTTCTAGTTTTCTTTCCTTTTTTCCCTCTTTTCCTCTTTCCTTTTTCCTGTTTCCCTTTTCCCCCCATGCCAGAGTGATGCCCTCATATGAGTGCGACCCCCATGTGAGTGTGACTCCCCATGTGAGTGTGACCCCCCTCATATGAGTGTGACCCCCCCATGCAGTGTAATCCCCAGGTGGGGTCCAGCGGGGTGGGGTGATTCTGCAGCAAGTGGGATGCTGCAGGCCCGGGGATGCTGGGGGGGATCCAGGGATGCTATGGGTCCAGGGATGCTGCGGGGGGGCCCAGGGATGCTGTGGGGCCCAGGGATGCTGGGCAGGGGGCTGGGGATGCTGCTGGTCCAGGGATGCTGTAGGGCCAGGGGTGCTGATGGGGTCCCTGGGATGCTACAGGTCCAGGAATGCTGCGGGGGGGACCCGGGGATGCTATGGGTCCAGGGATGCTGCGGGGGGGCCCAGGGATGCTGCGGGTCCGGGGATGCTGTGGGTCCAGGGGTGCTACAGGGAGGCCCAGGGATGCTGCGGGTCCAGGGATGCTGGGCGGGGGGCTGGGGATGCTGCTGGTCCAGGGATGCTGCGGGTCCGGGGATGCTGCAGGTCTGGGGCCGCTGCGGGTCCGGGGATGCTGCAGGTCCAGGGATGCTGCGGGGGGACCCAGGGATGCTGTGGGTCCAGGGATGCTGCAGTAGGGCCCGGGGATGCTGCGGGGGGACCCGGGGATGCTGCGGGCTCCATGGCGACGGTTGCCGGGTGACGGCGGAGCCGTCGGGGCGCGGGGAGCGGCGGGAGCGGCCCCGGGAGATTGATGGGAGCGGAGCGGCCCCGGGAGCCACCGGTGAGTCACCGCCCGGCGCCGGCGGCCCCGGGACCGCGGGACACGGGCCGGGGGACAGTGCGTGTGCATCTGGGGGTGTGTGTGTGCATCTGTTTGTGTGCATGTGTGTGTGTGCATCTGTGTGTGCATCTGTGTGTGTGTGCATCTGTGTGTGTGTGTATCTGTGTATCTGCGCGTGTGCATCTGTGTGTGCGCATCCGTATGTGTGTGCATCTGTGTGTGTGTATCTGTGTATGTGCATCTGTGTGTGTGCATCCGTGTGTATGTGTGTGTATGCATCTGTGTGAGTGTGCATCTGTGTGAGTGTGCATGTGTGTGTGCGCATCTGTGTGTGTGTATCTGTGTATGTGCATCTGTGTGTGTGCATCCGTGTGTATGTGTGTGTATGCATCTGTGTGAGTGTGCATCTGTGTGTGTGTATCTGTGTGTGTGCATCTGTGTGTGTGCATCCGTGTGTATGTGTGTGTATGCATCTGTGTGAGTGTGTATCTGTGTGTGTGTATCTGTGTGTGTGCATCTGTGTGTGTGCATCCGTGTGTGTGTGTGTGTATGCATCTGTGTGAGTGTGCATCTGTGTGAGTGTGCATCTGTGTGTGCATTTGTGTGTGTGCATCTGTGTGTGTGTGCATCTGTGTGAGTGTGTGCATCTGAGTGTGTGTGTGTGCATCTGTGTGTGTGCATCTGTGTGTGTGTGAGTGTACATTTGCATCTGTGGATCCGTGCACTTGTACACATGTATATGCATGTATGCGCATGCGTGTAAGTGTGAGCGTGTGTGCATGCATGTGTGTGAGTGTGTGTGCATCTGTGAGTGTGCATGTGTGTGTGCATCTGTGGATCTGTGTGCTTGCATGTGTGGTGACATGCGTCTGTCTGCATGCATGTGCATGTATGTATGAGTGTGTGCGCATGTGCACATGTGTGTGCATGTCTGTATGTGTGTTCATGTGTGTATGCAGGCATGAGTGTGTATATGTGTGTGTGGGTCTGTGTGCTTGTGTGTGTGTGTATGTATGTGCACGTGTGTGTGTGCGTTTGTGCACGTGTATGTGTGTGAGTGCACATGTATGTGTGTGCATGTGTGTGTGTGCATGCGTGTGTCTCTGTGTATGTGTGTGAATGTATGTGAGTGTGTGTGCATGTGCATACGTGTATGCGTGTGCATGCATGTATACGTGTATATACGCATATATGTGTGTGTGCACACATGTATGTGTCTGAGTGCACGTGCGCATGTACATGCATGATCTTAAAGGCCTTTTCCAACTGAAATGATTCTATGATTCTCCATGTGTGTGTGCATGCGTGTGCGAACGCACATGTGCATGTATGCACATATGTGTGTGCACATATACGCGTGCACAGGCGCCCATGTCTGTGTGTGTGCATGTACCGATGTGTGCGCGTGTGCAGGTTGGGTCTGTGCACGTGTGCGTGTACCCCTGCACACGCGTGTGCACGCACACGCCGGTGCCACCAAACCCCCCATGTTCTTCCGCAGCTGCAGCCCAGCAGAGCTGCGCTCCCTTTATTTTTGGGGGGAAAAGGGGGGGTTTTGGTGCTGCTCTGCGGAGCGCGGCGGGCGGGGGGGGGGGGCGAGGTCTCGGCTCTTTCTTCCTCATCTGCTCTCTGCACTGCACCACGATGCTACGGAAAATAATATCCCCGCAGCGGCGAGCGGGAGAACATAAAAATACGGGGGGGGGAAAAGAGAGAAGCGAGGACCGAGGGAGCCGGGGGGGGGGCAGAGCCGGGAAAGGTCACCCTCTCCAGAAAAAGCCATTTGGGGACCAGTCCTTGCCATGACCCCCCCCTTTATCCAGTCACCCCCATCCTGCAGCTGGGAACCCCCCAGAGCCCCCAGACTACCCCCACAGAATAATAATAAATAATAATAAATAATAATAAATAATAATTAATAAATACCCCCCCTCCATGCAGCAGGCGATTTTGGGTGCCCGCGGGTGGGTGTCGGGGTGCTGGCGCGGGCGCAGCTTCGTTAACGGCCCCCAATTCCAGCAACGGAGTGAGGAGCAGTGATTTATAGGCACAAGGCTCCCCCGCCCCGCAAACCTGCGACAAAAGGCTTGGGGGGGAGGCGGGGGGGGGGGCACGAATCAATCCGGCGTCTTTTCTCCCAATATTTTCTGCCGTTCCTTTGTTCTCCTAAGGAAGGGCTCGGATGGAGCGGAGCTGGGGGGGACGCGCGGGGCCCCGCCTGCCAGCCCTTCAGCTTTGCCCACGATTTGCAGCTGTTTTTCCTTCTCCTTCAGGGTTTCCACCTAAACTGGGAGATTTTTCTTTTTCCCCCCATTGTCCCCTCTCTGGACCCCCCCATCCCCACCAGGGTGTTGGGAGTGGAGATGGGGGAATGGGTTGTGGGGTGGGTGGGGAGGTATGGGGTGGGTTGGTGGGACATGGAATGGGGTGATGGGACATGGGATGGGGTGATGGGACATGGAATGGGGTGATGGGACATGGCTGCACCACCAGATGGGCCACAGACACCCATGGGTGCCCCACAGGGCCAGGATGGGACCCGCAGCACCCAGGGGTGCTCAGGGGGAGCGCTGCAGGACAAGGGGGGGCACCCATGGGTGCTCAGGCTGCCCCAAGGCCCCGGCGCAGGGCAGAGCGGGGTCCCCTGGGCTGGGATGGGTGGGGGGGGCGATGGATCCAGCAAATTCCCATTTTTGGGCCAATTGCTCCCCCCTCCGGGCTCGGCCAGGAACGCAGCGAAGCGACCGCCCTGGGACCCCCCAGGACCTGTCACCCACCCCGGGGGGGTCCCCAGTACCCCAAAACCCCAGTGACCTCAGGCCCAGCGTAACCCCCCCAGCACCCGCCCCCCAGCGAGTCTCTGCTTTCTAATAAAGTTTCTGCTCACTCTTTGCCTAATTCCCCCCAAATTTGCCCCAATCAGGGTACTCTGCGTGTTTTCTCCCCATCTCCCAAATTTGCTTGAGAAATCCCAAAAAAAGGGCAAAACTCATTCGGTGGGGGGGGAGAACTGAACGTTGGGGTCAGGGGGGTGCAGTGGGGCTGGCTGGGTCGCCCCCTCCTGCTGTCACCCCCGTCCCAGCTCAATGTTGGGGGTCCCCAAAGCCAGGCAGAGGTTTTGCCCCCTCATGGCAGCGGTTTTGGGGGGGACACCGAGTTCCCGGGGGTCCCGCGGCCACCCCGGTGTCACCTCGGTGTCACCCGTGTTCCAGCTGGGAAATGGGATTCGTTCCACCAGCCCCGGTGACAAAAGGAGGGCACAAGAGCCGCCAAACCGCCGGAAAAAGAATATTTAAAAGAGAAGAAAAAACCCATTAAAACTGCTTCGTTTTTATCCCCATTACAGCCCATTAAATCAACACCCAGGCAGGGAGGAAAGGGGGGGACAACGCTGCGTTATGGGGGGACACAAATTCAGCCAGCAGCTCTACCCTGGGGACACCTGTGACAACACGGCCCCGCCAGCACCTCCCTCCCCTCCGTGCCTCAGTTTCCCCATGTGCAAACCCTGCGGAAAACACCCCGCTCCTTCTGTCCTTGATTTCCCACCCAGAGGGGAAATGCAGGTGGGGCTCAGTGGGGATGAAGCTGCATTTTGGGGCTGAAATTTGTTCCCCAAAACCCTGAGAACTTCGAAGCCACGAGGCTGCGGTGCCGCCCGAACCCCAAAGCCGATAAAACCGGAGCTACCGCGGCTTTTATGGTGCTGAACGTCAAGGCTTCGGGTAATACAGGGAGGTCATAAAGCTGCCATGGCAGAGCTGCAAAATGGCCGAGAAGACCCATTTTGGGTAAAAAATGGGCGAAATAGGGAGCGGTAGCCCTGGTGCTGTCTCATCCTTCCCTGCAGGAAAGCGCCCCAATAGGGGTTAATCCCCTAGGGGTGCTCCAGGGATCAGCTCCCCCCTGAACCCCATTTCTCATCACCAGGGTGGGGGACACCCAAGGTGACCCTGGTGTCGGGGACCCAGGCGTCCGGGGGTCTCAATCTGTCACCCAGCGCGTGGTGCATCCTCATCGGGTACCGCAGGGACCACTTTCCAGCCCAACGGCCGCCGCGTTGGCCGGGGATGCTCGGGAAGTTGAAGAGCAGCCGAGGGAAGGTTTCCATGGCAACGGGCAAAAAAAAAAAGGGAAAAACCTCTCCGTTTCTGCATTTTGGGGGTAAAGGCTGTCATTTGTATGCAGGTGGGCGCGCGGCGCCTGTTCAAAGAAAGCAGAAAATCAAAAAGGCGAAGGCAGGAGCGTGGCTGCCGGGGGATTGTGCGGGAGGTGGGGGAGCGGAGTGGCCCCCCTGTTATTTAGTGCTGTCCCCAGTGAGGACGGGGATGGGGACAGGGATACAGGGATGGGGATGGGGACAGGGATACAGGGATACAGGGATACAGGGATGGGGACAGGAATACAGGGATACAGGGATACAGGGATACAGGGATACAGGGATACAGGGATACAGGGATGGGGACAAGGATAGAGGGACAGGGATACAGGGACATAGGGACATAGGTACATAGGGATATAGGGATATAGGGATATAAGGATATAGGGATGGGGACAGGGATGGAGATGGAGATACAGGGATACAGGGCGGGGGGGAGGGATAGAGGGACGGAGGGGGGGGATGGAGGACAGGGATACAGGGCTGGGGACAGGGATACAGGGACGCAGGGATGGGATTGGGGACAGGGATACAGGGCTGGGGACAAGGATACGGGGCAGGGATACAGGGATATAGGGATACAGGGATATAGGGATACAGGGATGGGGACAAGGATACAGGGACAGGGGTACAGGGATACATGGATATAGGGCTGGGGACAAGGATACAGGGACAGGGATACAGGGATACAGGGATACAGGGATACAGGGATATAGGGATACAGGGCTGGGGACAAGGATACAGGGACAGGGATACAGGGATGGGTGATGCTGCAGACCCCCCACCCCAGGAGCGCAGATGCTTTGCAGGGGGTGTCCCCAGATGTCCCCAGGATCGACGTGATTTATGGACCAGACATCTGGCTCCTGCCAGGGCTTTGTTCCGCAGCCCTTTGTCCGCAGCGCGCTCCTAAAATGGGCTTTTTTCGCCTTTTTTTTTTCGCTTCTTCCCGCAGCGTTTTTCATTTTCCTACACGTTTTCTGGGAAAAAGGGGAATGGGGACAAGAGGGACGTGGGGGTGTGATGTGCTGGGATTGGGGTGTCACTGTGGCTTTAAGGTTTGGGGTGACATGGGGATACAGCCCAGATGCCACGGTGAGGGGCGTCTGTCACCTGCACCCCCAAATTCACATCTCATCCTTCATCCCACCCCCAAATAAATGTCCGATAGGACCGATTTGGGTTAAAAACACCCCAGAATACAGCAGAGAAGAGCTGCTGAATGCTTGCTTGGCCAAAATGCTCCATTTTCTCCCCCAAAACCCAACTTCATTTCCTTGCACCGTCTCCTCTCCCGCAGCGACGCCCCCGGGAAGACGCCAAGATTTAAAAAAAACAGACGTCGAAATAACATTTTTTGCCATAAATTTCAACCGTTTTTTTCCTCTGCCTCATTTTTGGGCATCAGTGATTTTCCTTAGAAGCACCGCGACTCATTTTTGGTGAAGAAACCTCCAATGCGGCCATTTTCAGCCTTAAAGTGGAAAATAGGGGACAAATCCACCCGCGGGTTCAATCCCCACGGCGCCTTTTCAGCCTCAAACCCCACATTTTCTACCGACGCAAAGAGAATTAAAGGACATTTTGAGCCTTCGATTTTACCCCGGGAGACTTTGAAGCATCTCAGGGTCTGGCCACCGTTTTTTGGGGTTATTTTTCCATTCTTAAAAATCCCCGTTACAAATCAATTTACATTCCCCAGCTTGGAAAATCACCCAAAATCCCAAATATTCACCCCAAAATGTATTTTCTCCATTTTTTTAATGTTTTAAGCGGCATTTCTGCTCCTCGCAGGAGGTGAATGCGGGCGGGTGCAGGTTGGCTCTGTCCCTCTAATATATCATTTTTATTTCCTGTTGTAACTGACAAATTGTTCTGTATTTTATATCGGATCCCTCCAGGCAAAGGGGCTGCGGGATGCGCTTTTTTTTCTATATATTTTTTGGTATTACCTGGGGAGGAAAAAATAAAAAAAAAAAAGAAGAAAAAAAGCGCCGTAAAATCAAATAATAAAATAAAAGAAAGTTAAAATAGTCCGAAAGAACAGATCTGGTGGTAATGAGCACCGCAGAGATGCTCTATAAACCTCAGCAAGGCTGCAGGGATGGGGAATAAAAAGCGAGCGGGTAAAAATTTTCCCCCTTAAATCCCATTATTGCCCCACAAAAAACCACTGTGGGGGGGTCTGTGCCCGGTTACCACCAGTAGGTGCAAACGCACCCAAAATCCCATTTATTTCCCCACAAACCATCACCGCTCGCTGCAGCGTTTTAGCTGGCGAGAAAAAAAAACCCTCGTCGGAAAAATAATGATTTTTAAAATTTTTTTTTCCATGCGAAGCTTTGATTTTTCGCCTTAAAACGCCGTTTCCGGCAGGATTTTAATTGTCTTTGGAAAGGTCAGGCCGACGCTCCTGCCCCCCCCTGGGTTCCATTTCGCTTTATTTATTTGCCTCCGGAGAAAAACGGCGTCGGGCGCTTTCTGCTTGAAAATCCACCGCTTTGGAACAAAAAAATGGTGATAAAATGAAAAAGAAAAGGGGGGAAAAAAGAAAAATAAAGAGCTTTTTCTTTCTGGGCTGAAATCCTTGTGTCTTTGCTGTCGATTCCGGGCTCCAAATGCAGTTTTTTCCCTATATCCATATTTTTTGCCCTATTTTATGGGATTTTGTGCACCTGATTTAATTGGGGGGGGTTAATCAACTCACAAACCTGTCCCTATGGATATATGTGCACAACGGGACGGACAAACCCAAAGTGACCCAAAATCCCCGCGAATCGCCCCATTTTGCGTTTTGTGCTCGTTTTCATCTCATTCCAACCAGCGCCTGAGCCGCCGCGTCCCGGGGGCATCATTTTGGGGTCAAACTTGACTTTTTGGGGCTGGGGAGGTGGCGGGAAGGGAGGTTTAGTGGCCACCGCTCTGTTTTCAGTAGCCACACAGCTGGGGATGCCTTTTTGGGGGGGTGGCAAACCCATATTTTTCCCCCTGAAGACACAAATTTGGGGCGAAATGGGCAAAAACGAGCAAACTTCATCTCCCAATGCCCCGTGGCCGCAGGATGCTGCAAATCTCGGCGGGTTTTTCGCCTCCACCTGCAAATCTCCTGTTTTTTTACGGGCGATTCGATCCGTTCGGAGCGTTTCTGGCCTGTTTATAAATATCTTTGCCTATAAAAAGAGAAAAAAAAAGAAATATCAAAGGGAAACGAGCCGTTGGCCCCGGGCAGTTCCATCGCAGGAGCTGCGGGTCAATAAATTAAAGTAGGAAACGAGACGCGGGACAATGGCGGCGTGGAAAATACAGGAAAAACGGGCTTTTTACATCAGATTTTCGCCCCCCCTGTGCTCACAAAGCCCTTAGGGGGTGGATGTGACACGTCCCCACAGATGTGCCAAGTTTTTGGGGTCACCCCCCATCTCCCCAAGCCCATTTTCTCCCAGCTCTGCAGCAGTGCCGATAAATCCTGCTTTTCCAGCCTGATTTTCCATCCCGGTTCATTTTCCATCCCGGTTTTCCAACCCGTTTTCGACAGGGGGAGCGTTGCGTCCGCTCATCCGCGCGGCTCCCCCTCCCAGCCCTTATTTCCGAGCATCTCGTAATATTTTGAGCGCGCGTTCTTGCCGCTCGCTCGCCAAAATCCGACCTAATTTGGCCAATTTGATTAATAGCAAGGAGAAAAAAAATTATATTATCCCGGAGGAGGCAGCTGGGAAAAGGGGGAGACGCCGCAGCGACGTCTTCTGCAAAAAAGCTGGAGCACAAACTCCTATTAGACATGAGAGAAGCCAAGCAGAGGGCAGCGAGCCCTGGGGAGGTGATTCCAGCTTTGCAACCTGGCCAAATTGGGTAGAATTCTGCCGAATTCTGCTGAATCCTGCCAAATCCTGCCAAATCCTCCGCCGTCTGCAGAGGAGCATCACCCACGGATGCAGAACTTGGTCATTTCGAGCGAAGAAAAGAGGAGAAATAAGAATTAAAAAGATTTCCATCAGCCTCTGTGCTGACAGTGGTAAAAATTTAAAAAAGACGGAATTAAAAAAAAAACCCTGGGCTAATTCTATTTTATTTGCTGATCAAAAGGCAAACGGCTGGCTGCAGGCGAGGAGGGAGCGGGTTGGTTGGGTGGAAAAGGCGGCGGCTGCAGGTTTCGCATAATCCGCGAGGGTTTTACCTCTCCAGGGTGCGTTTTCTGAGCAGCCGCCTCCCGTCTGGGCTTTGCTAGTCCCGGCTTGTCGCTGCGTTTCGGGCTCCGCGCTGGGTTGGGCTCCTTTGTACGTTTTCCAGGACGATGGAAAAGCCGCGAGGGCGCCCGGGGAAAAGTCCCCATGTGGAAATGTTGGGTTTGTGCGGGGCTGGGGGTGCCGAGAGGCCACGGGGTCCTTTCGGGGTTTGCTTTTTTATGGAGGAACATCCCAGCTTTGGGTTTGGCTTTTTGTGTGGGGAGCACCTCAGTCTCGGTTTTGCACCCCAGGGACGTCCCTGTCTTGATTTGGCTCTTGCACCACAGGAGCGTCCCCATCTAAATTTGCTTTTTTGCATCAGGGGATCATCCCGGCCTTGGTTTTGCTTTTGCACGGGGGAAGAATTGGTATTGCAGCTTTGTTTTCGCACGAGGAAACCTCCTCATCTTGGCTTTGCTCTTGCACCAGGTGAATGTTCCCACCTTGGCTTTGCTCTTGCACTAGGTGAATGTTCCCACCTTGGCTTTGCTCTTGCACTGGGAAATGTTCCCATCTTGGCTTTGCTCTTGCACCAGGAGAATGTTCCCACCTTGGTTTTGCTTTTGCGCCGCAAGAACATCCCCACCTTGGTTTTGCTTTTGCACCAGGAGAACATCCCAACCTCAGCTTTGCTTTTGCACCGCGACAGCATCCCCGCCTTGGCTTTGCTTTTGCACCACTGGATTTCCCCACCTTGGTGCACCCAACCACCACCGCGAAACCCTCACCGCGCTTCCGCACCCACACCGTACCGACCTCTCCGCCAGCTCCGCCGGGCGATTCTTTGCACGAATTGCGCGGGGATGCCAAAGGGAAATTTTTTAAAAAATGGGGAAAAAATGCACCGTTTTCCCTTGTGCTGCATCCGGGCGCAGCGGGCGGCTGGAGCCGGGCGGCCTGGCCTGTTGTGGCTTGTTCCCCGCATATTTGGCGGATGCGCTGGCGAGGTTGCGCCTCCCTTTGGGGCTCCGCGAGGCTCCGGGGGCTGCAAAGCAATTACCCCCTCCTCGTTCCTGTGATTTCCCCGTTCCTGCCAAAAAAAAAAACCCCAAATTTCCCTGCCCGCCCCAAGCGGGGATGGATCCTGCATCCATCCTCCACCTGCAGCCAGCAGGCGGGAGGAATCCTGCGGCTTGCGCTTTTTTTGCGTGAAAATTAATGAAAAAACCATAACGAAACGATGAAAAAGGGGCCGACGTGTGCGCCCGAGCCGCGGCCGCGCAGTCGCCTCCCCGTTAACCTGTAATTAATGCTGTGATGAAATTCAAACAGGTTTCGCTCTGCAGTGAGTCCATCTCGCCTTCCAGTAAGCTCTGTCTTGGTTTAATTGGCTCTCATTTGCATGAAAACAATTATCGGCCACGTTTTTGCCTCTGGAAAGGTTGGGAAAGTTAGAGAAACGGCTGGGAAAAAAAAAAAGGGGATTTGTGAATCACCGCGTTGTACGTGGGGAGAGCCTGAGCTTCTGTGTTTTGGGGTGTAAAACTGGAAATGTCTCAGGAGGTCAGAAAGGGAAGGGGGAGGTTGAGGGATGGGGTTTGGCTGGAGAAAGAGTCAAGGTTTGGGGTTTTTTTGGGGGGGGGAAATAGGTGCCCTGATGGCCTAGTGATGGGCTGGGGGATGGGGAAGCCAGGCCCAAGCATCAGCAGAATGAGTTGAGATGAATCAACCCGAAGGAAAAACACTCCCTTAATCCCCACATCACATTAAAGGGGAGAAATCGGGGGGAGAAATCCTAAAATCGGGGTTCACCAGGGCACCCAGCACTGAGGGGCGCATCCCCAGCCCAGCGGCACCCTCTGCGTACAGAAGCAATCCTTGCAACTAAAGCACATTTCTGCCTTTTTTTTTTTTCAGCTCGCTTGCTTTTTAAAGCCAAAAAAAGCACACACACATACAAAAAATTAAAACCAAACTCCCTTGTACATCCCATTGGCCTCCGCTGGGATTTCGGGGGCTCCGGGCGGGCGCCCACGGGAGCTCGGCCACGTGTCGGCGTTTGGGCGAGAGCTGTAAATCATGGCCAGCTGCCGAGTGGGGAAACGGAGGGAAAAACCCCGTGGTGGCTGCGGTCGGAGCCGCCTCGTCCTCAGGGGCCCCCTGAGGCCAGGACGCCTCGGGGTGTCCCCAATTTGGGGACATGCGGGGGACGGGACCCCTTTGGTCGTGCGTCTTTTTGGGTGGCGTCACACGGGTGCTGCATCCAAGCACCCACCCGAAGGGTTTTGATTTGGGGGGGAGTGTGTATTTTGCAGGAGCTCTTGTTCCATCTGGCGTTTATCCAGCTCCTCGAATAATTTGGGAGCATCCCAAAGAATTCGCGGCATCGTTGCGTCTTGCTATGCGTGCTGTGGTCACTAGATGGGGAGATAACAGCTTCGCATGAGCTCCGGGAGCCGCTGCCTGCTCCTGCCTGCTCCTGCCTGCTCCTGCCTGCCTGCCAGAGCTGGGATTTCCAGCCAGGAGCTGGAGATGGATGGGTGCTGCACCCCAGCACCCATGCAATGGGTGCCCATCGAACCACGTCCAAGCCGGTTGACATGGGGGGGTTGTGGTCCAGGGCTTGTCCTGGCCCCATGGCCACCTGGATCCTGCTGCTCCCTGGGGTGGGAGATACTGGAGGGTCCCCCCCAGCACCTAAAGGTCCATCCCGACAGCAAAACCCAACGGGAGAAGCTGCAGGAGATGCAATGGGGTGGTGGCGCGGTGCTGTGTCCGTCCTTCCTGGGAGGCAAAGAGGATGACAAAGCACCCAGATGGGATGCTCGAACCCAGCATCCCTCCCACGTCCTCCTCATCCTCACCTCCCCCTTCCCATGGGGGTCCCCGTTTTGGGGCACTGAGTCCCCCCCTGCAGCAGATCCTTGGTGGCGAGCGGGGAACAACCAGCTGGAGCCATATCTCGCCGGTGCCACGAGCCTCCCCTCTATCTCGCCTCCCCAGGCATGAGTTATAATGTGCAATAAAAAAGAAAATCAGTGCATTGATGCCAGTTAGTGTGACTAATCCCAGACCCAGCCTATTAACTGGTGAGTGGAGCATCCGTCTCGGCTCTCATTAGAAACTCAGCCAACTACCCAGGGATAAATCTTGCGGCCGTGTGGGCACGCGGCTCAGTGGTCACAGCAGCCAGGTTGCCGGGGTTTTGCTCCTGGAGATGGTTTTGGGGCTTTGAAGGAGCCAAAAGGGTGTTTGGGCTTCGGGCGTTAAGTGCGGGATGTCCAGGGGTGGGGAAGGACACCTGGGGCCTGTCCCCAGTGTGGGGCTGGGAATGGGGGGGCTGGTGTGCCGCAGTGGGGGGTGAGGAAGAGGGAAGAGCCCCAGGAGCATCCTGTGCAGGTGGAGGTGGCGGAGGGAAACTGAGGCATGGAGCAATCAGGCATCACAGCACCAGCAGCATCCCAGCACCAGAGCATCTGAGCACCAACGGCATCCCATCGCCAGCATCATCCCATCACTAACAGCATCCCAGCACCAGAGCATCTGAGCACCAGCAGCATCCCATCACCAGCAGCATCCCAGCACCAGCAGCATCCCAGCACCAGCATCATCCTGTCATCAGCATTATCCCAGCATCAACAACATCCCATCGCCAACCACATCCCATCACCACCGGCCTAGTCCCCGTCCCTTGAAGGACACGGCAGCTCTGCTGGGCGCTACCGCTCCCACACATGCCCGTATTTGCTTTATCTCCAGCTCTTGCCACGAATCTCTGTGCGATTTATGGCGATGCGCTATTTATCTTTTTTCTCCCTCCTTCGCCAGGCTGGACTGGAAGGTCCACACCTTTTTATAGCACAATAAAGCCCACACGGTGAAGAGGATTTCAGGAGCTTTTCCAGCTGCAGGGGATGTCGCAGGAGGCAAAGCAAAGACCTGGGACATCGCAGCCACCATACAAGGAACAGAGGGCTCATGGATGGAGACGGAACCCACCCAAACCACCTCCCGGAGACATTTGGTGGCATCCTGCAGAAGACTGTGGCTGGGATGCGGGTCCTCGTGCCTCGGTTTCCCTCCTGGCCTCGTGCATTCGGGCCTTGCAGCTTTACCAACACGGACATCCCTCCATACGCAGGGTGACACGGTGGGGACACCTCTCAGCAATGACCACACCGGTGTGGTCACCCCCACTCCCCATCCCAAACCAGCGGAGCTTGGGCCGGACCCAAATTAACTCTCTTAAATTCAAAATCCTTCCACAACCCCTTTGTCCCGGCAAAATTCCGCCTCCAAACTCCGCCTTCGTCTTGAATTTTCAATAAAAATCCCATTAAATTTGCTTCCAGCCCAGCGATGGTGCAGACGCCAGCTTCCAGATGACCGGTGCTTTACGGGAACACCTCCCTGTTAAGCTGCCAGCGCTGCATTGGCTGGCGGCGTTGATTTAAAAGCACCTTACGGCTGTTTAACATAAAGCCGTCGTCTACTGCCTTGAGCTAAATCAATAGCAAAGCAGGTTGGGATCAATTTGAAAATACCCAGATCCAGGGCCTGGGTGCCATAAATCAATATCGAAATCGGATGTGGAATTAAACAGGCGCAATCTGAGGGGAGATGGTGATATAAGATTTTCCTGCGGGTTTCTGAGTACGGCCAAGAGGCGAACGCTGCGGTTGCGTTGTCCTGGTGTTGCCTGGAGAGCAGCCGCAGGCTTTGGAGGCCAACGCGGGAGGTAGAAAGGGACCTCTGGTCCCTCCACGCCAACGACAAGACAAATCTGGGCTCTAGTTGAGTCTCTTTGGGGTGTCACAATGGAATTGGGCTCAGCTGAGGTTGCAGGGACCAGCAACATTGGCTGGAAGGAACCTTGAAGGACTCTTGGCCAACCTTGGACCGTTAGAGATGACCAAGGTTTGAAGACATCAAGGATGGAGATGCCAAGGATGCCAAGGATGGAGATCATCCACTTGCTCCCATCCTTACCCCACCCAAGCACTTGGGGCTGGGCCAGAGTCAACGGGGAGCACGAGGACCTTCCTGGTGGCTCTTCAGACCTGGCTTTAACGCCACCCTTCCAACAGCACCAGCTGGAGGATGCTCTTGGCTAGAAACCACCACTGAAGATCAGGGAGGTGAGACCCAGCCAACGCCTCTTGGGTTTGGATAATGTCCTCTTCTCCCCGGCTGGGAGCAGACCTCACCATTGAGCTTGAATCAGCCAATTTTGGGAGATTTTCCGACTCACCTGCACCTCACAGCAGATGCCGGCATCCTGCCGCCTGCCACCGGGCCTCCTCCTGGAGGACCTCCGTCATTTTTGGCAGCGAATCACAAAATCCCAGGCGTGGGTGTGTTTGTACAACCCCCCCTTCCCACGGCGGCCGCAGTGTCCCCGCGGGGAGCTGGCCCTTGCCTCTTGGCCGGGGCTCATCTGGCATCGCTGCGCTGTGAGTAGTCGCCTTGTCAAGGAGCTTGGAGCGTCTCCAACCTGATGTTTTTCATTCGGTTGTCAGCTCCTCGCCAGCATCCGGCCTCCTTGGCTCTCCGGCAGCGGCTGACGGAGGGGGAAGCATCCATTGGGTGGGAGGGACCTGCCAGAGAGGGTGGTGGGATCATCCTGACCTGCTGAGCACCTCCCAGCCTGGGCTACCTGATTGGCTTCCTCATTAACCCTTTTTTATAGTTTTCCTCGGAAATACTGCCTTTGGAGGCGGAGTTGTGCTTTTTGGATGGTCCCAGAGCTGCTCTCCCACCACCGAGGAGATACGTGGCTTTCGGTACCGTGCACATGTGGTGGGACTAAGACGTGGCCACTGCACATGCGTGTTGCACCACACGCTTGGTCACCTTCAGGTGACCCTGGCTGCTCGACAACTCAACAGCATCGTCAACTCAATGGTTTTGACTTGGTAGCCCTAAACCATCATCATCACAGATTTGGTGACCTGGGGGACCCCACGGGGGTTGTCCCAGCCTCACATGATGGGGACATGGCTCCTTATCCTCATCCTCATCCTCATCCTCATCCTCATCCTCATCCAACACCAGCTTGGCCAAGCGCCTACATCTCCCACCTCATTAACGTCAAGGGGGATTGATGGGGTTTTGGTGTCACCCCAAACGCCTTGACCTTGGAGAACTGGCCATTTTGCATGGACTTAACGGCTCAAATGCCACTGGAGGACTGGCCGGGCACGAGCTGCCTTATCGCTTTTGCCGGCTGCGGCGTTTGGGGCTATTACAGTAGCATCCTGTACCGCCGGCGCTTTATAAGGATGGATGGTTAGATAGAGATAATAAAGCCCAAGAGCATTAAATCTTTGCTAGACACCGGCCACACTGCCTCATCCACCAGGCTGAAAAGGCTATATATGTTTTTCATAATTCGTAATTACTTTTTTACAGTTCTCTCCCATAACTCTGTCCATCATCTGGGTCAAAATATACAATGTGTGTGGGAGTAAAGAGTCATAAAAACGTGAAAACAAACAGTTTGTCTTCGGGGAGATTAACGCGCAGTTAAAAGACCCGTTTTAACACCCTCTCCATGCCATCAGCCAATTAGCCAATATAATGGGCTCCACTTGATATTTTCGTTTTATTTTATTTCGCAACGATACCAACGCACTTAATTGGGAACACATGATCCCTAATTGGCGGCGGTGTCATCTCGGAGGTATGCGGCTTATGCAAGAGAGCGGGGATTTGGGGCTAATCCACAGGGCATCGGGCGAGGGAATTTCTCTCTGAAATTCAGCCCCTGGTAAAAAAAGGAATTTTGGGTGGAAAGACAAGGATCCCGAATGGCGGATGGAGCAGCATTGGGTCCACAGATGACAAATTGTGGATTTTCTGATGTCTACAAGGGGAAGAGGGTCTTCCTTGGGGGATCTTTCTTTGCTGGTTCAACAAAATTTGGTGCATTTGGGCATCGCTGCCTAATCCAGTTGGCACTGGCCTCCAGGTTCAAAGTTACCAGATGAAACACACTCACATGCGGAGAACAATTGCATAAATCATAAATAGCCTTTTTTTTTTTTACTCCTTCACCTTTTCCCTTTTTCTGCTTTTAAAATAAATGACATCAGAGCTCTCTCTTAAAAAAAAAAAAAAAATAAAATAAAAAACAACCCACAACCCTCCTGCCTCTCCTTCTGCTCTTTGAGAATCCCTTAAAAAAAAATAAAAATGAAAAAAAAAAGAAGAAATTGGAACTGGTTTCCAAACATCCCATTCATGGGAGCTGGAAAGGGGCCACGTTTGGCTCCGCCGGAGCCGAGTCTTTTCTTGGCTGCAGCTGGAGAGATCTGGGGCAAAAAATATCTTGTGTTTCACTTCTGTGCCGGCTGGAAGGGATGCTGGGCTGCAGGGACGAGGGGGAGGGAAGGATTTTGCCCCAAGAGAGGAAGCCGAAAACCATAACTCCTCGGGAAAGTGATATTTTTGGAAAGTTCGCCGCGGCTGGCGGGGCTGGAATGTGGCTCCTCGCGGCGAGTGACAAGGAGGAATTATGTTGGGACAGAGAATGGCTTTTCTTCGCCCTCCTGCCCAGCTCACATCAGGGCTGACACCCAATTTTTCTATTTATTTTGATTTTAGGAGAGGAACGGCTGCGTTTCCCAGGGCGGCCCTGGTGGCTGCAGGCAATGGGTTTGCTCAGGGGCAGCATCGTCCCTCCCCAATGTCCCATCTCACATTGTCCTCGCCCAGAACCCAGACCCCATCTCCATCCCCACATCCCCTCACCAGCCATGAAAAACCACTTGTTTTAATAAATGTGGCCACCAACAGAGTTTTTCCACCCTCTGTTCCCTTCCCAGGGGCTTTTTGCTATTGATTTATTTTATTTTCCTTTAGATTAATCCACATGAGGAGGAAGCAGCCCCTGAGAAGGACAGACCCTTGTTTTTTTTCTCTTAAAAAATAAAATCTGGTTGTTGGCAAGTGCTGGATCCCTAATGCCTCCCCCATCCATACTGGGAGAACTGGGGTTAGAATCATAGAATTATTATAGTTGGGAGAAATAGCCAAAGAGAGACATTTAGGAGATGTCGTGGTCCTTGGATTTTGGGTCCTGACTTGTTTCTGCCCTCCATGACATTAAAAAAAGACGTTTTGGCCCCTGGGAACCATCCAGGGAAAGGGCTGGAGGGTGGTTGTCCCCATCAGAGGGGAGAGAGCACGTGGGGTTTGTAGCATGGAAAGTAAAAGGGGGAAAAAAAATGCATATGGGAAAAGGAAAAAAAATAAAAGGAGAAAAAAAGTAGGAAAATGAAAGCAAGTGATGACTAAATAGCTTTCGTGAAACATCTGCAGAGCGTTATGGACGCGGCGCCGCCTTCGAACCAGACACGCTCGGCTTCGCCTCTCCCGGTGGAGCCCTCCAAGCGCCTTTTAGAAACAGCAGCTGAAGGGGCCAGGATGGGAATTCGGTGACTTCATCATCTTCATTGTCCTCATCATCTTCATCATCTTCATCATCTTCATCATCAGGAGTTCCCCACAGAGCCATGAGAAAAGGTGGATTTGGGGCCATCTCTCCTCTCCCTTCACCGCCAACGGATAATTTGGAGGGGGGCTGTAGATCAACCGACCAACTCGACATCACCTGAGAGTCATTCCGGGCTGAAATTGGGACCGGTGGCAGGTGAAATCCCAACTTGGGTCCATCCGGATGGAACCTGGGATGCTGGGTGGCCAAGCAGCTGCGGAAACAAGCCAAGAAACTGTTTATATCCAACGACTCGCAATCTGGCAACGGCTCCATCTACGCAAAAAACTTTTTAACTTGGCTACCAGGCTGTTTTCCATCCCAGGGTTATTTCTCCGGCTTGGGTTCATGTTTATAGTGGATTAACCTGCTGTGAGGAGCCTGGGTATTATTTATGGCTAATTATTGGCATTTGGCTGGCTGGGACGATTGCAGGAATACGACACCACAGTGCTTACATGGCTTGTTCCAAACCGAGTCCGGCTCCCCAGTCTGAGCGTGCGTGTTTATGATGCCAGCTCACGTTATTTTCATTCCCCTCTTCCCACTAATAAACTTTTTTGGTTGAACCAGACTTTGAGAAGGAAGGGGGGGAAAAAAATCCTCTGCAAAAGATGTTTTGGTGGCTTTCCAAAGAGCCATTGTCAAGAAATCCAGGGTGCAGTCTTGCTCCGGGATGGAAGGAGTTCAGCTGCGGCGGATTTGCCGCATTTGCATCGTATTAACTCCGGCTGCCGGCTGCCAAACGGCTCCGCTCTTTGCATCTGAAAATAATAAGGCTGGGGGAATAATAGTCCTAAAGGGTGTTTTTTTCAAAGCGACTTTTAAAAATACCAAGGGCCAAGTGTTGACACTCAAGGCGTTCTGCAGGGTTGGGAGGAAATGTCTTTGGGTCTGAGCTCGACCTGGAGAATTTGTGGGAAGGGGATGAGGAAGAGGTGACGTCCTGCAGGTCACATCCCTGGGACAAGCTGGAATGGCTTAAATGAAAATTTGCAAACGGTCGGGAAATTCAGGATGGTTTTACTGACTGTTGGTCAAACGTCGTGCTGAAGTGGCAAGAGTTTCTTCTACTGGGTTGGGTGGAAAAGACCAAGAAAAAGGGGGTTCAGCCCTTGGACCAGTGGCAAGTCCACTCCAAGCGGATCCGATGCACCCAAAATCCCCAAATCCTGCCCCAAAACACAGCGGGATGCTCTGGGAAAGGCGTCCTGCCAACACAAGTTAGGGTGATCCAAGGGGACATTTTTGTCACGAGTAGAGCCGGACACGTCCCATTGCTGATGGGGCCGGGTTGTCACAGCAGCAACGCGTCTCCCATTCTATTTTTTAACGGCTCTGGGTTTAAAACCCAGACTAAAGACCCTTTGCGTGACCAGGGGTTTTGGGAGGTCCCTCACCTGCATATGGCACACCCAAGGGGCTGCATCCATCGGGAGATGGTGCTGGAGTGTTCCTTCCAGGTTATCCCACGTAATTCCCATTTCTTCCCAGCTGCATCGCTGATTTTTGGGATAAGGTTTTCCCGAGCTCTGGGCAAAGAACAACCTGATGACCTCTCGCCTCTGGCAGAAGCTGCTTTTTCCTCCCCACGCATCAGCACCGCAAAATATTTTATTGCCGCGCCTTGTTGAGCAGTTTTTATTTATTTCTGCAAAATCTTAAATAAACCTGTTTTTTCAAAGCACCTCTGGAACAAGGGAAATGTATTATTATGGTAATTGTCTTGTGCTAATTATACTTATTACTATAATAACCGTTTTGTTGTCACACAAATAAAGTGGATTACATCATTTGTAAGTGCCAGAGGCAAAGCGATGGCTCTGGAGCAGCGAGCAGGGGAGTTCTGCGGGTTTTCTACCTCGGGCTCGGGGGAGATGGTGCCCAGCAAAGGCGCCTCCAATTCGGGATCCGCATGGAGCTGGTGGGTCCGTTCAATGGGGAAGATGGAGCTGCTGCAGCTGCAAAACTGATTGGAGAAACATTAATAAAGCCAAGATGATGGGAGGCGGCGTTCCTCCCACACTGCCAACCCGCTGGCCTTGGTCACCGCCCTTATCCTTGGAAGGATTTTGGGTGCGATTGCGAAAGGACCAACTATCTCAGCCACTTTGCGGTCGCTTAAGTAGATGGTGGATGAGATGCCACCTCTCCCCCCACTCACCGACGCTGGACGCCGGGGATTTGGGATCCCGCGGCCCCCGGAAAATCCCGACCGATCTCCCAGGCGCCCCGAGGCGGGAGCCGCGAACGTCTCGGCGTGTTCCAGCAAGTCAGCTTCGCCCGCGTTCCCTACGTGAGCGTTTTTTGGGAGGACGGCGACGGCCAAGCCGCGCACGCACCGTCCTGCCCACCACGGGGTTTCGGGGTTCGTGTGTTTTTATGGGTGAACATCACCCAACTGCACCCATCCAACCCCCTTTCATTTCACCCGTCCTCCGCCTCATCACCTGCATTAAAAAAAAACCCCAAACAACACCAACCGCAACCAACCAGCTCCTCATTTTCTAAGATATTCAGCAAAAGCAGGTGTTTTGCCTTTTTGTGTGTGGGCGCACGTGCGCGTGTGTCTCTCGCCTCCTCTCTTGCGCTGATGGGCCCCTGGAGCTTATTTTACACGAAAGCAACACAGGTTGATGTATTTTTAAATGGCTTGATTTTATCACCCTGCTTAATGATTTGTCGCGTTATTTATTAGACAGTGTGATATCCAGAGGGATTCATCGCATTAACGTATAAATAATGTGGCAAATAGTTCAATAGAGCCATAAAAAAGGGGATTTAGAAATAAATTGACCTATGTTTGCTACATGTAAACGAAGGTGGTGAATGATAATGTGTGTCATGCCCTTAAGCGTGAAAAATGGGGGCCGGGAATAAATCAGAAAGTTTCTTCCGCAGGTCAAACTGCGAAGCAGAAAAGAAAAAAATGCCGAATTTGTAGGGTTTTTACCCATCTTGTGTCCCCTGCTCGGGCCGTGATGGTGTCTGGATGGGGCCGTGTGTCTTGGGGACACGGTTCTGCTTCTCCTGGTGACGGCACCTGGAGCTCCGTCCCCTCCGGGAGCCTTTGCAGGAGCCCAAACGTGCTCTCAGCTCCACAATAAATAAAACCCCGTGTCCTTATCGACAGCCCGCACCGCTGATGAAAGCGACAACCCAGCCCCTCCGCGTTCCCACGCTGAGCTCACAATATCGCCTGATATCGGGCAATAGTTATTTTTCAATAGCTTTTCCCATCCCTTCCTCTGTGGAGAGTTTTTTCCTTTCGCCACGGGGGACAAATCCAGCCCTGGGGTCACCCAAAAACCCGCAAATCACCCGAAATTCCGCGCCCGGCTTTGGCACTATCGCCTGCCAGAATGATATCTGATCCCGGCCTCGGTGCCAAATGATTTTATTCCGCAGCTGTAAGACAGATCGCCCTTTTTTTTTTTTTTTTTCCCTTCTCTTTTACAACGTGCTACGGTTTAATTATTTAACACCATGGGGATATGCGAGATGACACGGTTGCGCGGGAGAGCGCGCCAAGTTCATTGACGGATGGGCTGGGTGAAGGGTGGATCATGGTCCCAAGCAGCAAAGGAAAAGGGAATATTTAATGGCATCAGGAGGGTGGGAGGGAACTGGGGGGCACCCCCAGGTGGGTCTCAGCCCCCCCAAAACCTCTTGGTTGTTGGCACCAACCTGTCTTGGCCCAGAGTAACCGCAAACATCGGGGTTCTCCGCTTTGAAACGTCGAGGTTTGCGAACTCCAGGCTCCATTTCCAAACTTCTGCAACATTGAAAAATGACAAAAACTTGGAAATTCCACCCCTTGAGTATCCCAGGGCTGCCAGGTTTAAGCCTCAGAGCCCCTGCCAAAGCCGGGCTTTTCCCTTTGCCTGCAAAACCAGGGCTCCAGCTTTGGCCTCGCTCGCTCTCCCGTTGCCAACGCAGTGGGATCCCAGGCTCTGAGCTGGTGACTCAAACTCTTCTCCTCTTCCTCCTCCTCCGTTTTGCATGCACGGAACCGGCGTCGCTCACGGCCATGGGTTGGGAACATCCCCGAGCTCCTGGCTTAAACACTTCTGCCTCAGTTTCCCCCGCTCCAGCTCATGAACCCACTGTTGGAGGGCACGAGGAAGCTTCTGGATAAGAAGAGATTAATATTAGTCACGCTTCAGAGGAGTTTAAGAATTGAGCAACCAAATTTGCTCCTTTTTTTGTGCCAATAGCAGCTCTGTGGGGCAAATATTCTCTCCCAACCGTGTTTCTGGGTCTTGTTGGATTTAACCCCAGCAGCAAATCCCTTCCTCCCCCAGCTTTGGCATTTTGGGCTCCTTCGCGATGTATTTATTAACCTTGTGCACGGGATGGGTTTTCCAGCAGGTAAATGCATCCACTAGGCTAATATTTCTTTTTTTTTTCCCCCTCCTGGCTGCCTCCGGCTCTGGGAGAAAAACAACCCTCAATGGCTAAACCTTCCCAAAACCTGGAACCAGCTCCAGATCCCTTCCCAAAGAAGGAGGACGGGATCTTCAGCTTCCTTCACAAGGAATAAACGCTCATTTTAGTAGCCAATTTGATTCACTTTTCAAGGAACAGGTTTTCATGCTTTGTGCATTTATTTCCTAATTTTATTATGCCATTTAATTAGATCATGCACATTGGTTTTATTGTTAAAACATGTCCTTGTTTTCTTTATAACTGGATTTCATGGCACTACAGGGACATTTAGGAAAATATCACATTCCAGCATCGACCGTCGAAATCAGACCTAGATCCGAACGGAGCTGCCGGGTCGTAAATCTACTCACAGATGGAAAAAAAAGTGGAATATTATTCACAGCATGCGGAGAACCGGCGGTTCCAGGAAAAGGGGGACGCAACACCCCCTCCGAGCCCTTAAATTCCAGCCTAAGGAGGGACGAAGCGGAGCAGCAGATCCTTTGCAAGGACACCGAGAAGTTGTTTGCAGGATTCCTTTTGATGGGCTGTCAACGGTCGGGGGCTGGACCCCTTCGAGATGCCCCATTTCACGGCATCGCGGGTGCTACCGAGCTCACCCTCTCCCCCATCCGAAGGTTTTTCCGCTCGCTCCGGCTTCCCTTTGAGGTTTTCTCCTGCCGAGGAGCCGCTTTTCCCACGTCCCTCGCAAAAAAAAACCATGTGTGACCCGAGCGCGTTGGATTAAGGCGGGTTTTTTAAGGGGAGGTGGGGAGGAAAGGGAGAGTTTTTCTCGCCGCAGGTCGGAGCAGATGGCTGGAAGAAATGAGGAATGGTTCTGGGAACTTCCCCGGGGAGGCCTGAGAAAGTGGGGGGGGGGAAAAAAGAAAAAAAGGAGAATTAAAAAAAAAAAGAGAAATCCACATAACTTAAGACACTTGATCAGACATTTCTGGAGGTTTGCTACAGGAAATTGAGACCCTGGGGCTTTATGTCCGGGTTCCTGAGGACTGGGGGCTGGCAGGGGGCTGAAAGGGAAACGGCCGCAAGCACAAATCAATTAGTGCTGGGGGGAACTTGAGCCGGTTCAGACGGATCCGTTCGGAGGAGGCACGCAGCGCACCAAGCCGCAAATCATCGCCGCGTCCAGAACGCCGCGGCCGTTCCTCGCCGGGTTGGAATTCTCTGCAGAGCGGGGCTCCCACTCCTTTTCCTGGCTCGGGACCACGCGATGGTGGAGCCGCGACCTCCATGTGCACCGAAAAGTTTGGTTGTGGGTGCGATTTGAGGGGTTTCCCCTTGGGTGGGGTGTCAAGCAACGGGATGTCGTAGAATCGCAGAATCATCTTGGTTGGAAACGACTCTCAAGATGAGCCAGTCCAACCGTTAACCCAACGCCAGCGCCTTGGCCTCATGTACCCTGAAACCAGCCCCCGTCTCATGGCTGAATGGGACGAGGGGAGTTTGGGGGTGATTTCTGGGTTCCAGGAGGTCTCAGCTTCTTCTTTTTGTTCTTCCCAGCTGCCATTTCCCAAGGAGACACAAAGAGAACGTGAGGGCAACCAGAGCTGGTGGATCTAGTGGAGCAAAGTAGATGCTGGAGGGATGTGGGGGGAAAAGGAGACCCTGGGGAGGTGGGAAAACACCCTGAGGAAACCACGTCCACTCCCGAAATCAGATGTGTTCTCCAAAGGAGAGGGTTAACCCCACGCTTGGACACACAGACACGTGAACCGTCCGTCCCACGCAAACCGAGAGTGCAGGGATTTCACTAAAGCGCCGCTGTCCCTGCAGATCTTTCTCCAAAAGGCCCCTGCATCACCCAAGGCCGTGCGAATGTCTCTTTTTTTTCAGTCTTCAGCCCCATCCTTGTGCATTTTGCCTCTTGGAGACTGAAAACCCAGTGGACATGGCACATGGCATCAGTGCATCCAGCCAAGACGCTTGATCCCTCCCAATGGAAAGGCTTGAAGGAAATGGCCTCAAATTGCGCCAGGGGAGACTGCGGTTGGAAATTTGGGATAATTTCTTCCCCAAAGGGCTATTGGGCATTGGAACAGGCAGTGGTGGAGTCACCATCCCTGGAGGGGTTGAACAGATGAGGTTCTCAGGGACATGGGGCAGTGCCAGGGGCGGGTTAACGGTTGGACTCCGTGGTCTTGAGTGGCTTTTCCAACCAAAACGATTATATAATTCTAATACTCCTCATCCCCTGTAATACCCATGATGGGGTTTATTGCATCCCCCCGACATGGGGCCGCAGTTGCAGCCTTGTCCTCACCACGGCCGCCAAGGACGGGCACCCACCAACCCCGGGGAGCCGCCCCCACCCGACCGCCGCGTCCTTTCCCATCTGCCCAGCCGCCGTTTTTACAGCCCGGTGTAAACCCAGCGGCTCAGGATGTGTCAGCCCTGATTTATACCGGCATAAACAGCGAAAAAAAGAAATAATAAAACCACCCCGCCGAGGCGCAGGTACTGAGCTCCGTTCCGCTGGCAGCGGGTTGGCGGCACCCGCAGCAGCGCCGGTTCAGCTCCAGCCAGGCTGAATTTGGCCCGACTTGTTTAAAATTCCTTTCTCTGCACACGAAACCATTTTTTTTTTTTCTTTCTGCGAAGTTTAGCCTTGGGGAGATTTATTTCCTTGTTAGCTCGAGATTTTCCTATTAGCCCATCTCAAAGAAACATGGCTGCATTTTCTCCAGCGCGCCAGCTGTTGTGCGAGATGCAGGTACATATTACAGCCGTCATTAAACGGCCTGTCATTCCCAGCTTTCTAATTACCGTATGAATAGAGAGTAGCACGAACAGAGCGGCCGATTGTTCCACTGTGACTTCCAAGGGGAAGCGAAAATGGAAGACGCTGCCATCGAGCTCAGGTTTTTTCCCTTTCCAAATCCGATTGACGAGGAATTTCGGGTGGGATTTGGCCGCGACCGTAGTGCCGTGCCTCGTTATTTTGAGGTGGCTTTGCAATTTTGCAAAAGGCAAAGCCCCCCCAGTGTGTTTCCCATCTCCCCCTCTCCTCCTTCCCTGTGTTGGTTGGCTTTAAACATGTAATTTAGCAAAGCAGCACAACCTAAAATGAGGGAGGACAAACATATGGTAAAGTAGATGCAGGGAATATTCCAATAAGCAGTAATATACTGCGAAGATGTGTCCTGGTTGCCGTCAGCAGAGGGTTGTTCTTTTTTTTTTTTCTGCAGTAATAGCTCCCTCCTTTGTTGCAGGAAGTCATGGTTTAGTTTTGCAGAGAAATTATCTTTTCCATGCAAAATAAAAAAAAAAAAATATCAGCATCGCTGCGCCAGGGTCACAAAGAGCCCATCGGCAAGCGGCAGCATGTTTAGCATCCAGACACCCTTGATTTGCAGCACCTATTACTGCTATTTTATAGACTGGGAAAGAAATAAAAATAAAAATACAACAAAAGAACAGCACGAAGGTACCAAGGGCTGGTCCTGGGAAAGGGAAAGACAAAGCTTCGCTCGAAACGCGATCCAAAAATGAGGAGAGGGACAGCCAGCGCACGGTTTTGGGGCGCGGGAGAGATGTCGGCAGCGATGCGAAGGCTTCGGCATCCATTTTGGGAAGGTCTGGAGGAAGAGGATGTTCGGCCGTGGGTTGGATTTCAGTTTTCCTAAACAATTGCATGACCGGAGATGTCCTGCGATATCCTTTCTCCTGGAGGCGCCGCCTCCACGGCAGTGGCGTGGACTTGCTGGTGCCTCGGGGAGGTGACATGTCAGGGGACCCTCTGTCCTCCCCAGCTGCCCAAGTGCATGAAATTTGTGAGAAATGAGCACTTTTGAGGGTTCTACCCAATGCAACCCTTTACAGGGGCGATTTTCGTGACGAAAGGCAAAATATGAACATCACGGCATCCCCTTGAAATCAGCACATCAAGGTTTTTGGATCCAAGAGAGGGTCAGTTTTAGGCGTCAGCGGCAGCTCAGCAAACAGACCTCTGCAAAGACATCTCATCTCACCCTCTCCACATCAGAGAGAGAATTTGGACCCCACAGGACCACACCAAGAGCCACGTCTCTGCTGGAAGATGGAGCTGCACCAGGATGGTGGTTTCTTGAGGGTATTGGTCTCTTCTCCCAAGGAACAAACGACAGGACAAGAGGAAACAGCCTCAAGTTGCACCAGGGGAGGTTGAGGTTGGACCTTGGGAACAATTTCTTCCTGAAAAAGGTTATTGGGCATTGAAAGTTCTTAGGGACATGGGTTGGGTTAATGGTTGGACTCGATGATCTTGAGGGGCTTTCCCAACCCAAATGATGACAAACACCTGGAGATGCAGAACCATCAGGGTGGATTGAGGAAAGCTGAGGGCCCGACCTCTGCCGAAGAGGCCACGGCGAGGAGGAACGAGCTCGCAAACCGCCCGCTCTCAGGCTGCTCAGGTTTTATAGACCGACCCCGTCCCCTTCCCATCGCACCACAAACCCGGCGGCATTCTTGGGATTAACGATTTCCAGACATTCCCCGCCTGCAGCCGAGGAGGAGAAGGCAAAACACCAGCCGGCGACCTCGGCTGGAAATTGGGCAGATCTGGAGGAAAATGAGGGTTTAGGGGGTTGGGGAAACAACAGGCCAAGAGAGTTGCTGATGGAGAAGCCACATTGCACCTCCCAGTGCCCTCAAGTGGAGATGTCAGGAGTTTTCCTTGAAGATGTATGAACCCAGACAGGTCTTGAGCATCCCTGGGTGAAACAGGGCGTGCTGGGATGACGGTAAAAAACCACCTCAGACCTTTTGCCCTTGAGCAACCCCCTCCTCATCACCTCCTCACTTCTTATTTTTAAACTGAGCAGTTTGAGACACTTCAGCCCCTGGGTTCGTCCTTTAGCAGCGAACCCCCAAATTCAGCATCTCCCACTATCGCACCCTGGTTTTGCGGCACAGCTCTGGCCCACGACGGCTGCGCAAAAATGGGTGTTTTTCTTCCCTCCCCCTCTTTGTTTCTCACCAGCTCCATCTGCCCGACTCCCCACCTGAAGGCAGCGCGGGTCCTCTGTGGCATCTCAACGCGTTGCCGTGGAAACGGTAATATCCCAACCCGAGGATGATGACTTGGAGTGGGAAGGGAACAGCAGGAAACAGTTTCCATGCAAATATCCATCGCAATAAAACGCCAATAAATAAACAAGCCAAGGAACTGGGGAGAGTCGAGGAGATATAGGAAGGGGTTGGAATATAAAATTTTAAAAAATGGGATGCTGGCTCGCTGCTGAAGAGCTCGTTACCTGCAGGTCCGCATGCAAATGAGCTTTGTTTTAATTGCAGCTTTGTGAGACACGCTGGCAGAGTGGTGGTACCAGGCAGGGGTTAATGAGAGCCCTCTGTGCCCATATTGGCTCTGAAAGGCAATTAGCACCAGGCCTTAACGAGCTCTGCGCAGGAAGGAGGGGAGGGGATGTCATGGGGTGCTGGGAGCCCCTTTGCCCCACATGGGGGCTGTTTTGGATGCTCTGAAGTGGCCTCACTAACCAAAAAACCTGGGTCTTTTTCCCAAATAAAGGGCACACACCCCCTAGGGGCAGCAGCCACCAAGGTTTTATATAGTTCCAGAGAGGGCAGCATGCGATTGGCTGGGAACTGGGACAGTAGCACGGGATTGGCTGGAAGAAAAGCCAGGTGCAACTCAGCATTGGCTGGGAACATGGGTGGCAGCGCAGGATTGGCTGAGAACTTGGGTGGTAGCACTGGATTGGCTGGAAGCGAAGCCAGGTGGCAGCATGGGATTGGCTGGCAGAAGTGCCAAGTGGCAGCACAGGATTGGTTAAAAGAAAAAAAGCCAGATGGCAGCACAAGATTGGCTGGAATCAGAGCTCAGTGGCAGCATGGGATTGGTCGGGACCACAGATGGTAGGGGGGGATTGGCTGAGGGGGTGGATGCTCCGTGGGGCAGCAGGAGCAGGGCAGGACACAATCTCTGGGATGGGGAGCTGGGGGTGCACAGGCAGCCCCTGGAGCAGGATGTGACCCCCCAGGGCAGCACCACAAGGGGTTGGGATGGGGACAGGGACATCCCCAGGGCTGCCACGTCCTCATGTCCCCCCACAACCCGCTGGGGCACCACGGCAAAGCACCCCAGGAGACCCCCAGCTCGCCCACCTTTGGGATACCCCAAACCCGCCATATATCGGACGCCACGGCCGCGCGGAGCCACCCAGCCCGGCTGGGATGAACCCGGCCCCAGCGTGTGCGAGCTTGCAGCGTCGCTCCCACCACCGAGCCCTGGCTCCACGGAGCATCCCGGGAGCATCACGTACGATATCGTGCGAGAAGCTCCCGGCTGTGGGCTGCCGAGGAGAGGGAGGAATGTGAAACGCAGGGTGAGGCCGGTCCCGACAGTGGCCTTGAGCAAGTCGTGGCCCCGTGCCTCAGTTTCCCTGCCTGTAGCGCCAGAACGGCAGCGCTGACACCTTCTTCTGGATGTGGTCTGGTGAGGGCTCGTCATCTGTGTGTTTGTCTTCGGCACCTCGGTGCCGTTGTAAATATGTCTCCCATGGGGGTTTTGTTGGTGTAATTTTAATTTGTGTAAGTGGCCACACCTAGAACTGAAATATCTGTGCCTGAACCCAACCTGTGTGTAAGGCAGGTCTTGGATTTACTGAAATTGGGAGAGGAGAGGAGAGGAGAGGAGAGGAGAGGAGAGGAGAGGAGAGGAGAGGAGAGGAGAGGAGAGGAGAGGAGAGGAGAGGAGAGGAGAGGAGAGGAGAGGAGAGGAGAGGAGAGGAGAGGAGAGGAGAGGAGAGGAGAGGAGAGGAGAGGAGAGGAGAGGAGAGGAGAGGAGAGGAGAGGAGAGGAGAGGAGAGGAGAGGAGAGGAGAGGAGAGGAGAGGAGAGGAGAGGAGAGGAGAGGAGAGGAGAGGAGAGGAGAGGAGAGGAGAGGAGAGGAGAGGAGAGGAGAGGAGAGGAGAGGAGAGGAGAGGAGAGGAGAGGAAGAAGAAGAAGAAGGAGAGGAAGAAGAAGAAGAAGAGGAAGAGGAAGAAGAAAAGTTTTTTGGTAAAACGGACCCTTTCGGGGGCAAACTTGATTTGCACACCATTACTGATTGTGTTTGGGTGGAGAAACATGAAAGCATAACTCCCTTCCAGCATCTCCGCAGCTTCTCTTTGCACCGTGACGGCCACCGATGCAACACAGCCTGGCGCCCAGGTGCCCAGAGGCCACCGTGATGGGCGCCCGTGGAAGAGCCGAGCCAGGGTCAGTTGTTAGTGGTATTTTTGGAGTCGAGCTGCTGCCTGCTCACAGTTATGGGCCCCGAAGGCAGGCGGGCGGCAGCCGAAGTCACCTCTGAGCATCCCCAGTGTGGGGATTTCCTAAACTGAGATGATATCTGCACCTGCGGGTGAAAGTCCTGCACGGCCGCTCATTCATGCATTTGCCCCGTGGGGTTTGATCCTGAATTAGCTTCGCTCTTGGCCCCACCTGCCCTTTCTGGGCTTGCATTTACCGAATGGTGACACTTGGGGTGCTGCCGCCCCGCTGTCCTGGCCACCAGGGCCACCTCCACCCCTACAGAACATGCCCAGGGATCCTCTGCCCTCCCTCCCCCTGGACCCTGTTTATTCCCAAACCTCCGATTCTCTAATTTTCCTTTTAAAAAAAAAAAAAAAGAAAAACCATTAGGGTTATACAACCACATTAAATGTCTCCTGACGGACAAGAAAGGACACGAATCCAACCTTTCATCATTCCCACCCCCAAATAAATCCAGACAAGGTTCCTTTGTAGCAGCTAAGCTGAGACACCTTAACATTTCCCTGCTAGCAAGCTCCAAGTTTCTTTACTCACCATATATTTCCCCTGACAGTTTGTACAGATACTTAAGACACCATATAATTATCATCACAGCTAAAAGGCAAGGGCTGATTTATTTGTGACAAGCACCACCTTTCCGCGATGACGCCATTGACACTTACACCGAGGGTTTTTTTGGCGTGGGGAGGTGCGGAGAAGCAGGAGCCAGGCTGCTTTCTCCTCTTTTTTTTTTTAATATATATTTTTTTCATGTTCATCCTTTTCCCCGCGGGTGCTTTGCTGCAAGACAACAGGGACCCGCTCCCAGGACCGTCCCCAAGCCCTCAAGGGTTTTGCGATTTCGTGGCTTGGGCCAACGCAGGTCTCTCCGTCTGCGCTTTTTTGACTCCTTGGCGTGTGAACAATGCGTGCACTTATCTCAGTACTTATTTAGTGCCCAGCTCCACACCCTGAAATTGCCTGATTATAGCTTTCGGAGCCTGTGTGATGCATTGGGTTAGGCAAACAGATGTGCCAAGCAGTCTTGTTGAAAACCCACATCCAGGCAGCAGCTTTCAGCTCTCCGGGTTGTTTTTATTCTCTTTTTATTTTTTTGCCTTTCCCCTCCTCTCCCTCCCCCTTTTTCCTTTCAGAAGTAGCTCTAATAATTGCCTTCACATTGCTCTCAGCGAGGGAAGGGCTGGGGAAGAAACACTCAATGTTTCAGCCATTTGCCAGTAATTTTCTCTCCGAGGAATGGGCCCCCTCCATAGCCAAGAACTCATGACTCTTTTGCCTGGTTGTCTCCTTGCCTAGAACAAACCCACCCCTTTGCCTCCTTCCTGCCTCCTCCTCCTCCGAGCCAACCGCCAAGACGTCTCCTCTCAACTCGTGACCTCTTCAGGTGCACGTCTCCACACGGCAAGAGCTGCAGGGGGAAGGCAAGCAAGCCTTGGCCTTCTCCAACCCAACCTCTACCTCTCCAGGGCACCTCCTAACCCTATGTCCACCCTCAAAGTTCTTGAAGGGAAAGGCCAATGTGTTGGCCTTGGTATGGAGGCCAGGAGATGTTTCACCCCAGCTTTGTGGCCTGAATATGTCTTGTCTTCTTTGGGAGCCAGTGGAAAGAAATGGGTACCTTCTAAGGGCTGTCTGGTCCACCTAGGATGGCAAAATCAGGATGGGAGGAGGTTTCTTTGGAGGCACCAGTCTCTCTGTTGAGTAAAAAGGTTTTCATGGCTGTTGATAGACAAGATAAGGTCTTACCTAAGAGGACAAGGAAAGATCTGACAAAAATCTCATGGTTCCTCCAGATCATCCTCCCAGCGCAGCTCTCAAGATAGGAAACCTCCATGTGGAGAACAAGCCCTGTGAGACCTGAACTCCCCAAACCCACCCACTGGGACCCCAGTATCGCAATCCTGAGCCTCGCTTTGCTCTTGAAAGCTGCTCTCTGATGCCCCTAGACAAGGTCTGATGGCCCATTGGTTGGGTTCTTCTCCTTGCCTTGTTGTGATGCTTCGAGGGCTTGTTTTGAACTTGGGCCAATGAGGAAGGTGCAGCTCACAAGCACTTTTTCGTTTTCTCCCAGCAGATGCAGAGACTGAGGTGGCACCTGGTGGCACTGGGGTTTGAAGAGATGGTGATTTGGGCACCTACTCCAGGCACCACCTCCATGAATGCTGGTGCTTGAATCCCATGAGGAACCTGCCTTGTTGTTGAGATGAAGACCAACATGCCGCTGTCATGGTTGGGGAGAATATGGTCCAGGAAGCCTGGCAGAAGAGACTCACCTTGGAGACATCTTCCCCGTGGTCTTCTAAGATTACGTGAGATGATTGTTCAAGGCCTCAATTGGGTTGCACACACATAGGTGTCTGGAGTTGTTTCAGATGCCCCGGGGTATCTGAGACGTCTCACAGAGCAGGTCTTGTGTAGATCGCCCACAGCTTGTGCCATTCAGGGCAACAACATGGCCGGACCCCAACTCAACAAGCCTGATGTCCACCCACCCATAGAATCACAGAATCATTTTGGTTGGAAAAGACCTTCAAGATCGAGCCCAAATGATATCCCAGCCCTGGTGCTACCCCGTGTCCCTGAGAACCTCATCTCCATGTCTGTTCAACCCCTTCAGGGATGGTGACTCCAGCCCTGCCCTGGGCAGCCTGTTCCAATGCCCAACAGCCCTTTGGGGAAGAAATTATTCCCAAGATCCAACCTCAACCTCCCCTGGCGCAACTTGAGGCCGTTTCATCCTATCACCGACACATGAGCCACACTCATTCCCACCCCATCCCTGGTCCCTGCCCAGTTAACAATGGACTCCCCGCTTGGAGAACAAGGATGGACGGGTGGTCCCCACTCATCCTCCTCCTCCCCTCCTTTCATACCACCACGGCCACAGTGAGCAACGCCACTGTTCCCAAAGCTGATTTCTTGCTGAGAAGCCGCAGCTTTCTTCCACGTCGCTCCTCGCCCTGCCTGCCCTCCCTTGCCCACTCTCACGTGCAGCGACGGGCTCAGACTAGCTCCTCTCCCAGCAGCAGCTCCGGCGGCTTTCTGAGTCACCCCAACGTTCCCGCGTGCCCCGGAGAAGACGGGATTTCAAGGGCTCATCTTGGTGCCTTCGCCGCCTCTTTGCATCACCGAGCTCCCCTTTGGAAGTGGCGAGTTAAGCCTGTATATCCCAGCTTAACTCCAGAACAAATCTCTTGCCCTGCCCCACCTCCTGCTAAATCTGAAAGGTATTTAAAAAAAAAAAAGAGGAAGAAAAAAAAAATGGCCTGGAATTGAACCAGCGCTCTGTGGAGGGAAAAGAAAAAAAAAAAAGAGAAAAAAAAAAAAGAAAAAGAAAAATAAAAAGGAAAAAGATAAAAGAGAAAAGAAAAAAAGAAAAGAATTTTTAAAAAATTATTAAAAAGAGAAGGCAGATCCTGTTTGCACCCTGGCACTGCATCCGGGCAATGCCAGACTGTTGCGCATGTTCACACCAGTTGATGTGTAAATGCAAGGGGCCAAGCGACCCCCCCGCCTTCAATCAGCACAAAATGCAACCTCAGCCCATGCCATCCTGTGTCCAATTAAAATCCTGTCACATCTACATTTAAGCAGGTTCCACCTGGTTCCTGACACGGGCGGTGGGGAGAAGTGCGCACACGCGGAGGACAATTCATCTCCGCTATCTCGGGTACCGATCTCCGGTGATTCACCCTCTGCAGGTGTCTCTTCCTCACCTTTGATTCTAACGGGAGTCTTTGATAACTCAGCCTTTATCGCAGACAGGTCCTACCTGCGCGTCTGCTTTCGAGCGCCTCGTTCGAGAGCGATCTGGAGGATAAATCAGGAAAAACGCTGAGAACAACCGGGAGACTCATAAAACACAACCCTGCTTGTGCAATCTTTGCAGGGACTCTAGAGAAGAGGAAGCAGAAGGAGCAGCAATAGCTGCTTCATGTGAAAATTTGCTGAAAAGGGAAGAATAACTTATTTTTTCTGTCTGCTGAGGGCAAGAGAAGCAGCCATGAGCTTGAACAACGTGTGGCAAGCTGAGTCCTATCACTGCACCAATCCAGGCTGCAGAATCATAGAATTATTTTGGTTGGAAGAGACCCTCAAGATCATCAAGTCCAAACATTAACCCAACTCAGGCACTAAACCAAGAACAGGTCCTAACAGACCATGGAGCAGTGTTTGTGCCTTGAAGAGACCAAAATGCAGGAGGAAAGGGAATTTCAGAGTCCCAGTCAGCAGCTGGGAAGAAAACCACAATATTTTGGTGGGTTTTCCTATGATTGCACTTCTTTATGAGACTATATCTACATTAATATTAATCAAAGCCTAACACTGAGCTCTCTGTGAGGACTACGTCATCTGAGGTGGTCTAAAACTGGGCTACCAAAGAAGGGCCTTGGAGGTCTCAAAAATTCTTGTTCTTCCCTTCTGTAAAAAAAAAAAAATGGGGCATTACATTCACTTTTAGTTGAACACCTCTTGAGAACGACCCAATCTTTATTGCGCTCAGCACTATAGAAAATACACCACATAAAATGGATTTGCCATGCCCTGCTGGGTTAAATTTAGGAGAATAGACAAGGTCCACCTGAAAAACTCTGACCTTTTCCCCCAGGGGCTCAGAAACAGATGAATTATGGGCAGACGTTGGCCAACATTGTGGTGGAGAGGAGCCGTGGTGTCCTGCATCCCAAGCCCGTGGCTTCATGGCGAAACCTCCCAACTCTTGCGTTGTTCTTGGCCCAAAAATGCTGTAGCTGCAGGCCCAAGCGGTGCAGGGAACCATAGGCTGGGTGTATGAAATTTGCTCTTCAAACAAAAAAAAAAAAGAAAAAAGAAAACACCCAATCCCAGAAAGGCAAAAGCCAAGGAGAAAGACCTTGGGTGGCAAAACCACATGTTTATAGCCCTTAGGCTTTGACAGATCGTTGGCTTTTGAGCCTTTCTAGCTCCATAGAAGTAGGAGGCAGCCAGTTCCCAAAAATGTCATTGCCAGCATTTTGAGAGACACATTTTTGGCAGGCCGGCTCATGAAGACAGGCCCTTTGTCACCACAAAGTGCTCAGCGGCTTGCCCACATGTTGACAACAGCTTGGAGCTTCCCTTGTCTTCTCGGAGGCTTTTCTCCGGAGGAAGGGTGCCGAGCCATGGGCGCGCTGCGGTTTGTGGGTGGAAACGCTCCCTGCATGCAAGGAGGAATGTGAAAAACCTGAACCCACAACCACGTTGAGGCATTGGCCATGGTAGGCAACCACAGGCTGAGCTGCCGCCCAAGCCCTGAGCCTCTTGAACTTGGTAAGGTGGTTTTCTGTCGTGTTTTGGTCTCCCTCAACGGAAACCCTTGACCGCCTGGTGTCAGAGGAAGGCTATGGAGAAGTTTGGGCTTTGTCAGGAGAAAGAGGAGACATCTCCAAGATCTGCAGGCGTCTTGGGTGATCCAAAGGAAGGGAGATACCCACCTGGAGGGTGGGACTTTGCATCTTCCAAGAGCAGCCACGTCTTCGGGAGCCATCTCAAGACCCACGAGCACATCTGCTCTGTGCTCAAATGGTCCCTGGAGCAGCTGGGAGCAGGATGTTCTTCACGTACCATGTGTGTCCCATCCCACAGCTGCCCATGATGTGGCCAAACACAGGCCTTGAACCACCACCACCACCACCACCACCAGCGTTTAAGCTGATGGCTGTTTGGAAAACTCCTTGGAAAAGTCAACGAAGAGCCTTGTCCCTCTGGCTCAGCAGCTCTTCCCAAGCCCTCAAGACCAGATTTTGCTTTGGGACATTTTCCTGCTTCCCATGTGGGGCTTTTCTCCTGCATCCCAAGACTCATTGGGATGCTGCTTATGACCCATGAAGGCGTGAGATGCAGCTCAACCCCAAACTGCTGCGATCTCCTGGTTTGGATCTGTCCTGAGCATTTTTCCTCATCATCTCTGAAATGATGCTTGAAAAACTCCTGCTTAGCTCTTACCTGGTTGCAAAGGGAAATAAAATCACCCACAGCAGGAGCTGTGGCATCTGCAGGTATCACATTTGCAAAGCAGGGAGAGATCAGGGAGGAAAATAATGCAGATTTGTGTGTGGGCAGCGGGAAAGGATTTTGGACATTAAAAGCCATTACAGCACGAGGCTGGGATAAAATTATGTGGGAAATGGAGGGAGAAAGTTGAGAAAAAGGATGAGTGGATAAGCAGGTGGATGATAAAGCCACGAGCAACCTTGTCTGACCCCATAGCTGACCCTGCTCCCAGCAGCAGCTTGGGCTTGGGACCTCCTGAGATCCCCCCCAACCCAAATCACCCCATGATCCAACCCAAATCACCCACGATCCAACCCAAATTACCCCAGGATCCAACCCAGATTTCTCTATAACCCCCGCACACCCTACAACGCTGTCCCACACCGTGGTAAAAAATCCGAGCGCACTCCTGCCTCTCCTTGCAGGAGCTGTTGCACAAGCGAAGGGGTTTGCAGCACGCGAGACATTAAATAAAAGGTGCAAAATCCTTGTCTGGTTGCCCCCCCCCGGGGACATTTCGGTGCCATCCCAGCCCCAGAGGCTTGAACGCATCCCGGGGAGAGCCTGGAACCAGTCCCTGCCTTGTGGTGGTGATGGGCTGAATCAGCTCAAGGCAGTTCTTATCCTGACATGTCTAATTGATACCTTGGGTCCAGGGTGTCATTAAAACGCTTGGATAATCGCTACGGGTACAAAAAGCCGGACTGTCAGTGTCGGGAGGGTGATTAATGTTCCCAAAATCCAGCGTTGGGGTGTGGGAGGTGGGGAAGGGGGGGATGGAGGGGATGGAGGGCTGGAGCATCCCCAGTGGGTCCCTGCACGGAAGGGCCCTGGGGTGGGGGTGTCCCCGGGGGGGTCGGTCTCGGCTCCTCCAGCCTGGCTGCGTTGGCACCAACAGGCTCGGCGGGTGATTACGACCTCTCGTTTAATCTTTTTTTTATTAGCATCAAACATCCATAGTCTTGTAAGTACATGTGTTCTCCTCATTGACGCGAGGGAGCCTTTGATGCTGATTTACGGCAGCGAGGTGCAGCCAATCTATAATTGTACCCTGGAAAAGGGGGATATTAAGGAATTAAAGGCATTTCTGCAGAGCCAAGCGATCTGATCCCCCTTTCTGCCACCGTCCTGCAACACTTGGCTGCGTCTCTCCCAAAGAAAGGGGGTTGGACCCACCATGAGGTCAAACCATCCTTGGGTTATGAGGACAAGGCAACCCTCCAAAAAACCTTGTCCTCGGAGGTGAAAACTTCACCTGAAACAAGAAAACCTGGAGAAAATGTTCTTTGGCTATCTCTAGGAAGGGAAAAAAATTAATTAAATCCCGTACTGAGAAACGAGGAAGGAGGAGGTTGGAGGAGACCCTTTATGCATCACTTTTGGGTGGATTTGCTCTTCCGGTTCCTCGTGCCACCGTGATGGGCTGGAGGCATCGGCAGCACGAGGAACAGGTCATCGCTGCGGCGTTTCTTGGCAGAGGAGAGTTTGCCGCTGCTAAAGAGCCGGGTTGGTATATAGGCCACCGAAAGTGGAGCAGATTCAGTTAAAGCCATCTATTTTCTTCTTAGCACCGAGCTGAACTCTGCAGCAAGTAGGTCACCCCATATTTTTCATTATGGCAACTGCTCTGGGATGGGCTCGTGGCCGGACTCCTTGGGATCCCTTTTGGGGCAATTTGGGGTCCTCTCCCCTCTTGTCTGCAAATAACACACAGCAAAGCACGTTCCCCTGCTATATCTCACTTCGGGTGTCCCCAAGCTCTCTCTGAGCAAGCAGTGATGGGAAAACTGAGGCACAGCATGGCAATAGGAATAATTTGCACCAGGGCAGAGCCTGGGTGGAAAGAGCACTCGATGATGTCAAATTAGACAGCCAGGTTCCCAGACCTTTTGCCTTTATTTTCTTTTATTTTTTTTTTCACTTTCCGCCAGTATTTTTCCCCCTCATTTCTTCCAACGGGTCATTTACTGAGTCAGAGATCCCCCGAGCAATGAGCTCATGGAGTGGCTGGCGCACGGCGGACGTGGCACTGTTGGCCACTCCGACCTGCGCCCCACTCAAACTGGGATGTTTCCTCCCCCCACCCCACAGGAACAAGCCTCACCTGGAGGCATCGATCCCCCCGGGACATCACCGTCGTGCTCACCACCCCGGGTTTGCCGCAGACAGCATCAGTGGCTCCATCCGCACGCAGCAGATTTACAACCACCCCATCATCATTCAGTGTCAAATTAACAGCTGAATCAAAACAGGAGAAAAAGCCAGCGTGCTTCCTTAGTCGTCTTTCCCTAAATATTCCCTTTTTCCCCCTAATAAAAGCCTCCTGGGGCTGCCCTTCGTCTCCCTGGCCTCCAACCAAAGCTTTTGGTGGCTGGAGCATCCCATTTGGGACGGGCCATCCATGCAGAAACCCCCCTGCCTGGGCGCGCCAGATTTATACCGGCTTCGAAACATAAATGTCAAGTGATGGGGCTGCGTAAATTACTTTTAATAAGAATAATGCTGCGTCTCGCTGGCATGTTAATACATATATTACCCATGCTGAGCGCGGAGGGCTCAGCAGGATGCTTGAGCGTTTAATACACTTGTTCAAAATGCTCATCAGAGGGAAATCAGTGGCTCCCACTGGCAAACCCCGACGTGCGCAGCTCAAGCGTGGAGCGGTTAATGCTCTCTAGCTGGGTCACAGGCACACGCGTCCCGAGCGGCCCCGCGCCGCTGGCACAAAACCTCCCCATAAAACCCAAAATCGATGGTTTTCAACGTGGCTGGCAGCTCCCCCAGGGCCGATTTCAACTCGGGGCTCGGGGTGGGCAGAGGTTGAGAGCGAAGGGGATAAATGCACAACGGTACCCACATCCCAAAGGGAATAAACCAGGATGAAGCTCTGCTCAGACCATGTTTCCCCAAAATCCACGTGGGAAAGGTGCTCAGGCACTAATCCCCTTAACAACCCCCCTTAATCCTCTCCTATCTAAATACTTCTAGTTTCCAGGGCCCCTTTTACCACCCTCCTGCGTCTGCCCACTCTGAATGAAGGGCTTTGACACTCTCAAGACTTCTTTATATTTTGGAGAGTGTTTTTCTTGCCAGAGTCGCACGCAGGCTGTGAAGCATGAGCTCCACCATCGCCTCATTGCATTCGCGGGCTGGAGGGCTGGAGAAGAGATTGATTTATGATTCCTTAAAAGTGATTTATGCTCTTAGCAGAGCGGAGCGGCAGAGTCGCCCCCACGCACGCACACCCCTTCTCTGTTGAAAGTTTTAAGACGAATTCACAGGCAACCTCCGAAAAAAAAAACCCAACCAAAAGGGGCTTCCCCCCCTGCAGCCCTCCAACTGCCAGTGCTGCGACTGTAATTACCCAACCTGTAATCAAGGTAATTTGCACCCAGCAAGACCCGGAGTTGCACATGCCCAGCAGAATTTTCCAGCCCGCTGCAATCCTGCAGAGCAGGGCGAAATTTTTTATAGGGAAAATCCCGCCACGTCATTATATTCCTCGGGGTCTTGCGCAAGCGCTGGGACAGCAGTGGGAGCGGGTGCGATCCAGCCGGATTTAAGTATTAACTTAAATTTAGGTGATGCTGAGCTATTATTGGTAGACGTGGGGTTTCTCCTCCAACTGTACATCCCCATTTTGCCCGGGTCTGCCCCCAAAAATCCCTACTGAGCCCAGCGATGAGTCTCAGCTGCTTCCTTAAAGAAATGATCGCTCCTGCTCTGTGTGTGTCCATGTCAGCCGGTGTATAAATTCCCCCCTCTATGTCTTTTAGACCTGTTGGCTGTATTAATATCAGTACAGAGCTAAAGGTCTCAAAGGTAATTAAATTCCTACAGTATTGATGTAACCGGGTGAAGGCGAGGGACGGTATTTCTATCTCGGGGAGGTCTGGGTGAGCTCCACACCAGCGTAACCTTTGGAGCCTCCCTGCCAGAGAGAGACGTTAATGCTGCCCAAAGCCCTGCAGAAACTTCACCCGGTGCCCAGATGGAATGGAAAAGCTGTTTTTCAGGTCGTGCTTTAGAGTCAGCAAGACTCTGCTCAAAATGGTGAGATATGAACAACCAGCAACCATGTTTCCCCCATCCCAGGACTCATGAGTAGCTGCTGGTTCAAACAGCAACCAAAAAATTAGAGGTGTCATGTCCTGGGGAGCTTTCACCCAACCTTAACTCCCCTTCGGTGCCACCGTCCCCAAGGATGTCACGGGAAGCGCGTTGGTCATCCTACAGCCACAAATAAAAGCAGGAGACTCCTTCCATCTTCCCTTCCCAGTAATCCTCTCCCAGTAAAACCAGTAGTGGGATGGTGATGCAAAGCTCGTGCCGGAGCCCAGGTTGCGAGGAGCGAGTCGCCAGCTCCCCCCGGCTCATAAATCACCATCCGTCCTGCGACCCAGCGTTATCATTCATCTCTGAGTCCACACAAATCAATGCAGCTGATGGCTGCCGTCTGCGAAACACCGCTTTTTGCTGGATAACGTGGCATTAGGAGCTGGAGGGAGAGGCCATTTTTAAAAGCTGCCAGTAAAGTGTTTTACAGGACGGCCAGTAATTTATTTTAAAATAAATAAGTTCAGCGGAGGAATGACAGGAGGAAAGTGAAACCGCTGGTTCCCGGCTTTCCCTGAATTGAGTTATTTTGCTGAACAATAATTGTTGGTTTCTCCTTCGAACTTTTTTTTCGTGGCGTTATGAGCATTTCTGCATGATTACACCTGCCATGCAGGGATGGAGTGAACGTCTGAGATTTACTGTGGATTTATATTTGGGGTGGTGAGCCCTCAACGCCTGCAGCTTCCCCGAAGGGGAGACGAGGATTTACACAGCGATTAGGCAAGGGACAGAGACTCTTGTCCAGAGCTGGCTGGAGTGGAAGAGCCAAAGCATCTGCCAAAGTGGAAAGAAGGCCTGGGCCAGCCTTGGGCTCACCCAAGTCCCCCATGGTAGGACCAAAAGCATCCGGAGCTTTGCAGGATGATTTTGGGGCTTGCTGGAGTCAACGGGAGAACTCGCAGCCCGGTTCTGATGGGTCTTACATGAGATCAAGCTTGGCCTATAGTTAAACCATCTCCTGCAACCAGTGCTTGGCCTCTCCAGAAAGATCAGGGCTGGTTTCTTGGCCCCATAAGGTCACAGTGAAGCATTATGGGATATACAGGGTGAACTCAGGTGGAGCAGCCAGATCCTGCCCAGTCCCATCGTGTTCACCAAAGCATCTGTGTAAAGACATGTTGCAAAACCTGAGGTCTCACCCTTGCTCTGGGTGCTGCCCATAGGTCATGCCTGAAGCAACTGTGGGTGCTGAGAACCCCCCAAAATACAAATAACTTCAGCAAGGCCAAGGTTGTGGGACAGATATGTTCATGCCCAACATCATGGCTACCCAAAACTTTGCAACATCACTCGGACAAGGCGACACCACGGGCTCTGCGCTTCCCCCATCCCTCACGTCATGCCCAAAGCTCACCAAGGCTCAGCTTGGCTCCTTCTCAAGCTGATCCCAGTTGAACCAGGGGGAGCTGCAAAGCCACATTCAAGCCATTGCATCTGCTGACCTGATAATCCCTCCTGGAGATGGCAGACCTGGGTGGAGGCCAGCTGGGCACCTCTTCCTGCACTTCACTCCACATTTACCCTGCCCACAACCAGCTGCACGGACTCCAAAGCACGCAGCTGGGGGCTTAGACCCCTCCTCTCCTCCTCCTCTTTCCCAGTGGAAAGAATTCTGGATGCAGAGGAAAGTTATTTCCATTTCAGATGCGATTTCTGCAGGATGCCTAATGCTGCCCACTCACGTCCACGTTGATCTCCTTACGTGTTCGCTCAGGTTGATGGCGACTGCCAAAATCTACCAGGGGAGCTGGTGTCTTTGATTTGATGAATGGGTGTAAGTGGAGAAAATAGGTATATTTTCCAGCTTTTATCAGGCCACCCAAGCATTTCCCAGAAGAGGCACCTCTGGCCTCCATTAGCTCATCCCTACGTCCGATCCTCCAAGCTTATAAATTTTTCTAATGCAGAATCTCTGGGGATGAGGGATGAAATATGGCCCTAGCTGTTACAAAAAAGGGAGACGGTAAAATCTGTTGCTCACAGGGAACGTTGAATCTCAAGCACTGGAAGACCAGCTCAGACAAATCTCCATCGGGAAGGTTTTCTTCTTGAGCCAACATAACCAAGTGGGTGAGTTGGTCCCATCCCACCTCATTGACTGTAGTAACTTCAGGATAACAACCCCTTGGGTCTGGTTGGAAGTGGGCCTTGAGGTGAGGAATCCTCTCCTCATTCATGGGTTTGGTTTGCTTTTATGAGGTCAAAACCAGCTCAGTAAATGCCTGAGGGCTCTGTCATTCCCAGCAACCCCCAATCTACTTGTCAGATAGGGATAAAACCATCCTCTGCGTACACCGGTTCTTAGAAAGCTTTTCAGCTGGAGTTGTCTGAGTGTTTTGCTAGGGAAATCACAGCCGTTATCTCCATTTTATAGAATAAAACAAGAAGGGGAAAGGACACGGCTGAGGTCACCAATGGGCTGATGGCAGAACCAGTAGCAATCACACAGCAGATAAGGTGCAAGGAGATGGTTAAGGAATGGTTAAAGAATGGTTAAGGGATGTTAAGGGATGGTTAAGGGGTCTTCGCAGAGATGGACAGAGCACGTAGACCTGAAAACACAAAGCTTTCCAGATGTGGCTGCTTTCAGCTCAGGAAGCATCTTGCTAGGTACAACTGGTCCCTTGAGAAAAGATGTTGTGTGATGAGAATGGGCTAAAATGACGATGTGAGAATCAACCTGGATTCGGATGAAATTACAAAACACCGTGGATATGATAACGCACTTTGAAAGGATCCTTATTTCTGGTGTCCGCAGCGAGGTGCACTGCTTTGGCAGGGAGAGACAAGGTGCGAGCTGCTACAGCTCATCCCCAGAGCTTAGTCATGGAGTTAAAGGGTGGTGCCATCAGCCCACAAACCAGAAAACTCCCTGGACTGATTTTGATCCCGGCATGATGACAGGGGCAGATGGAACTGGCTTTGCCTCCCCAAAGGTGTTGAGTTGCCAAAAATCCTATTTACTGCCCTTCTCTGGGGCTTGCAGCGGGAAGAAGACGTTGAGTGTGCACAAAACTTTGCAACCACAACCTCATAAGAGAGAGCTGAGACCCCCGGTTGCGATCCAGGTTCATGGTGCAAGGTGCTGTGCAGACATGGGACCAAAGAGGAGGTGCTCATTAAACAGAGACACATTATACCAAACTTCACAACCCCCAGCAAGTCTTTGCCCTGAGCTGAACGCGCAACAAACAGCCCAAATCTCTCCTGTGTCTTCAGAAATCACAGAGCCAAGGGTGTCCCAAATCCCAGCCTCCGTCTGCTCAGCTGGGCCGGTGCCACCGGCTGCTGCGGTTGGTTTGAAGCGCTGCAGAACGGGTTCATGTGTGACCAGTCAGGCGGCTCCCACCTCTCCGGGAGGATAAAGGGGTGAGTTTTCTTTGCTTCCCCTGTAGTCACCTTAATCCATCGCGATGACGCCAAGTAACGTGCGTTTTGCTGGGAGGAAGCGCACTGGGCAATGCTTCGCTACCCAAGCTCCAAAATCCCAGGGTGAAATCATGATTCTCTGGATGGGATGGTGGATTTTGCTCCACACCTATTGGGGGAATCAAGCTGTCCTGGCTGGTGGCACTTTGTGTACAAATCCCTAGAAACAGAAGGTCTGACCCTTTTAGATGCTGAAGCCAAGCCTGCAAATGCCTTGGTGGCCACACATCTGAAACCAAAAGCCATCACTGTCTTTCACCACGTATTTTCCTTCCCCCCGACCTTCTGTCTTCTTTTCAGCTCACCAGACAGAGACTTCAAAAGACGAGCTCTTTGCAAACAGAAAGGCAAGCCTGGCTCATCCTGGCAGAGGCTGTTTGGAGCTGGATTTGGTGTGCGTGGGTATGAGCAGCCACTGGCTGCCGTGAATCATGGGGTTGCAAATGCTGAGCAAAGGTTTACTCCCCAGAGCCAAGTGCTGTGGTTCAAGAAACAGGAGTGTGCAGGAGGCTGCGGAGATTTGGGGGTTTACAGTCTGTTCCCTACAACCAAACCCTAGGTTTGGGTGAGATTTTGGGGAATTGGGTGCTGAAACCTGGGGGAACAAGGAACTGGGTCTGGAGGATCATTTCACAGGCTTGAGGATGTGAAAGAAAGATGGAGAAGGAGAAGGAGAAGGAGAAGGAGAAGGAGAAGGAGAAGGAGAAGGAGAAGGAGAAGGAGAAGGAGAAGGAGAAGGAGAAGGAGAAGGAGAAGGAGAGAAGAGGAGAGGAGAGAAGAGGAGAGAAGAGGAGAGAAGAGGAGAGAAGAGGAGAGAAGAGGAGAGAAGAGAAGAGGAGAGAAGAGAAGAGGAGAGAAGAGAAGAGAAGAGAAGAGAAGAGAAGAGAAGAGAAGAGAAGAGAAGAGAAGAGAAGAGAAGAGAAGAGAAGAGAAGAGAAGAGAAGAAGAGAAGAGAAGACGGAAAATTGAATGGAAAGGAAAGGAAAAAGGATGAATACTTCCTTTAATGCTTGTAAATTGGATGCCCTAGGGGAAAAAGTACCCGTGAGTTCCCTCTCCAATGTTTGTTTTTGAAAATATTGTTGCTAAACATGAACTATGGGCCAAACCCAACTGGGCGTAAATTGGCGCTTGCCCCAATTGCCAGGCTTGCCTTACACCACCAACACATTTGGCCCAAGGAAGACTTTTTTTTGGCAGTTGGAGCTTCCAGCCACGCCAGGGCTGAGCTCTCCCTGGCCCGATGCTCTGACGAAAACTCCCCTTGTTTGGCTCCAAAAACCAGCACCATCCCAGGCGGGAGCGTTGGATGAGCTGGCAAATAAGCCAGCGCTTGGGTTGGGCTTTGCTCCTCACATGTGGCAGGCTGAGCAATTAATAAATTAGTTATCCAGAAATCAGAATAATATCTGCAGATCCAAAATGTGCCATGGATGGATGCAAGGGAGACCATGTTGGGGGGAAAACCGACCATTTTCGTGCGTGCACAAGGGTTGGCTCTTGGCTTCATAAAACCAGAAACCCTTCTTTTGGCTCTAGCGCTAACCTAAAAGTTCCACGTGTGCATTGAAGAATAAACCACTTTAAGTTGTGGGATTATGGAGGGAATTTACCTTTTCTTTCTGTAGCCGTTCTCATCACTGCTCGTCCCAGCTCGTGTGAATCGGAGCCCCTACAACGAGTTGGGACTTATCTAGGCAGGCGTTTCACCACCGCCGAAACTCGGCAGGAAGAGCCAATTGAATGGAAAACGTGGAGAAATTTGCCCACAGACCCATCGCTCCTATTTCCCCCCTGCCCCTAGTCTCAATTTTCGAAGGATCTCACCCAAATTTCATGCCCTGAAATACAGTGGGATTGGACAGATGGGAGATGGTATTTTCCACCTTACATCTAAGCCATTTAGGGGGCAAAAAGTTAATTCCTTCTTGGCTTGGGCACTTTTGAAGCTCCCGACAATGAACAGGCACTTCTGAAATTGTTCCCCTGGTGATTTTCCAACCTTTTGGAAACAGAATCTCTGGGCTTGAAGTCCCTTGGCCATTCGCCGCCGTTTCGCTCCCTACCGACTCGGAAAGTTTTGCTCTAGCAATGGAAATAAATAGAACAAAAATGTCCAAGAGAAGGGGAATGAGAAAAATAAAAGCAGATTTGGGGGAGGGAAGAAAGGTCTGGGAGAGGGATATTTCCAGAAGCAGCAAGTCATGGGAAAAATCTGTTGTTTAACTGGAAAACAGATTTTTAACCATGCAAGGTACAACTGAGTGGGGAGGTTTCTTCAGCTTGTCCAACCGAAGGTATATTTAACCGTGGGTGTGTGAGAGTGGGGGTTTTTTTTAGCTTTTGTTAATTGGTTCACATAACCACGGCCAATCCCATCCAACCGAACCTCTCCAGTGGCTCCCAGGGCATTTTCATCCCTCCAACCATCCCTCCGTCCCTCTTTTCTCTCCCTGCTGCTTCCAACCCCTTTTCCAGCTCTCCCCCCAGCCTTTTTTATTTTTTATTTTTTGCCAAAGCCAGTTCTCTTAGCTGAAATATTTTGTTAATAATACGGGGTTGTCTCCAGCCATCAATTTTTAAGCGTAACCCCAGCCCAGGTCAAGAGGAGACTTTGTTTAAACCAAATGAAAGTGCCATTTTTCTACCAAGAGGACTATTTCACAGAAGCGTGAGTCATTTCTCTTCCTGTTGACATGTTTTATTTTGTTGAATTTACGCCTGACGAATTTAGGAGGCAAAGAATGAGCCTGAACATCTCGTAAGGGAGACGATTTTTCATAAAGGGCTGTTGTGAGAGGGAAGCATTTAAGGCAGAATAAATCCCTCCTTGCACAGGGAAACACACAGGGTGGTGGAAAAGATAAAAAAATTAAAAGCAACAACCCTATAAGGTGGTAAATTGTAAAGTAGTTGTTCTTTATAAAAGCCCTTAAAAGTCCCCGAGCTCTACGCATTGTTTAGGAAATCAGGTTTGTTTGGCAGCTGGGCATGAAGAAAAGGAAAAGAAGAACAACAACAAAACGTCAAGTGAAATCTTCCCACCAAGAAATAATTTATCCAAGATTTCATCTGCAGGCACATCCAAAAGCAATTACAGGAGCCTCATTACCATTATTTATTGAACCACCCCCTCTAGCTAAAGGAAAAGCAAAATACATAACTAAAACAAGAGGGAAAGGCCTCTTATAAAAAGAGTTTAAAGTCCATAAAGGCTGCAGGACCATGTAAAGGAAAACCAACAAAGAAACCGCGCTGGAAAGCAGATTAAATCCTTGTGTGGTGCCTTGGAGGCAGAAGGAAACCAGGATGGTCAAGCCCAGTTGCGTGTCTGGAAGTTCCTGGTTGGGTTTAGATGCCCTCAGACCTCCTCCTGACCATAAAATATCCCAGAAACATAATATACAACCTGGGAAATACACTGGAAAAATAGATATGAGGTGTTGTTGTAGAGCCAGGATATTTCTGTTCCCTTTCTCTGTGTTGAAGGTGGTGGAGAACATCAAGAGTGGCCAAGATACACGTTTGAACATGGTGGATGTGATGGATGGATGGATGGACAGATGGACGGATGGATAGATGGATGGATGGATGGATGGATGGATGGATGGATGGATGGATGGATGGATACACAGTCCTAGTGGACCTTCCCTCTCATTTCAATTCCATTGATAATTTTCTTTAGAGACTCTCGGGTTTATAAAGAGCACTCAACATTTAAAAAAAAAAAAAAAAAGGAGAGGAATTCAATATTTTCAATAAAAATGAGAATTAATGCCAAAAATAAAATAATTTGGGGGTGAAACCCTGACGTGTGACAGCCCTGTTCCCCATGTCTCTCCTCCCCAGCTCTTGCTCCCAGCACACCTGCACGTCCAGAAGGAAAACGGGGTTTCCCCAATGCAAACAAAACTCTCCAACACCTTTGAAGTAGTTCTTTTAATACAATGGATATATTTGTGCAACAGACCTCGCGCCCTTGAACCCGTTTGGTCCCCTCTCCTGTAAGTTGTCCTCCTCTGGGTCCTTCTCTCCAAGCTTTAAGCATAAACCAAGCGATTTCCTCGAAAGAGGGGATATAAATCAAGACATTTTCCCCAAATCAGGCACTGGAGTCACAACTGTGTGTCACAGAGGAGACAAACACAACTGGGTGTCCCACCAGAACAGGATCAGCCCCAGCAGGGCAGAGTCACGCCTGAGTTAGAGGGGAACGGAACCAAATTGTGGTGTTAGAAAAAATACTCGATAGCCAGGAGAGAGAGAAAAAAAAATCGGTGAGAATGGAAGAAGTGAGATTGGGCTTTTTTTCTTCTTGAAATGAAAGTAAATGAGGCGAAATGAAATGAAATTTTAAAATAAAATAAAATAAAATACTAAAAATAAAATAAAATAAAATGTAAAATTAAGAAAGTAAATATTTTATTTTTTCTTCTACATTCTTTATTTAAAGGAGCAAGGGGCAGAAACAGAGAAGAGGCAAATAAAAGAAAAAAATAAATCAAAAGGAGAATCGTGGCCGTACAAACACCGCACGGGGCCGGGGAGGCGGAGAACCCGCAGCGCCTGCCTGGGAGAGGCGCAGGATGCGCGGGTTTTGCGCCCGGCGTCTCCCATCTCCTAAAAATGTGGTTTTGATCTATTTTCTGTCGTTTTTCCGGTGGCTGAGGCTGGAAGCGCCCATCGCACTGGGCACGGGGGTGGCTCCGAATCCAGACAGGTCCAAACCCCCCTGGAAATCCCTCCCCATCCCACGGGAGCGAGCTGGCACCTGCCGCATTACTATTATTATTATATTATATTTTAAAATGTTTTTTCCCCTCCTAAGAAAGCCCCAAGTAGCTCCCTCCTCTCACCCTCCCGCCCGGCTCGAAAATCGCCCATCGTTGGGTTTTAAAAGCAAAAGCTAGAGGTGAAAAGGAAAAGACCTGAGCACTTAAAGGGCAAAGAAAATAAAGCCCGAAGAAACTATTTCCTTCCTTAAATAAATTATTAGCAGTTCAAAGACGGGCGCTGCGGTTTCGCGGCTGATAATGATCGATTTTTTTTTTCGTTCCTAAATTAATAGGTATTTAAATTGGAAAGATGGAGTAGGAAGGTGTGTTCACTCAGGAGTTGGCTGGATCCTAAATTGAAATTCCCGAAGGAAGAAGATACATAAAAACCCTGATGAAATCCGATTTTTATTTAAGAATTGGCGTACTTTGTGACCTTACAGAAAATCACCACTCTAAGACTCCAGGACCTTTTCAACAACCTATTTTTGCTCTTTTTAAAACAGTTTCCTTTTTTCGGTGATTTTTTCCCTTCAATACTTTCAATCTTTTCCACCGGATAACTTATCTAGAAGTTTAAAAGGCAGCTTTTTGGAAGGAGAAAGGGGGAAAACTGATAAAAATCGGGTATTTTAGGGCTTGTTCACTTTTTAAATGTTATATCCGATAAAGTTATTTAATTGATTTATTAATTTATTTGACATAAAGCGTCAGAAACGACCTGCACAGAGCACCAGGTGAAAAAAAACACTGCGTGGTCGCACATCGAAGGGTGACGGTTTTGCATTTTTGCCCATTTCCCCCCATTTTCGTGCAATTCCTGAGCCCAAAGTGGCTCCAAACGCCTGTCTTAATGCGGGTATCAATTCCTCACGATATTCCGCATTTTTTCCTGCAGCTCGGAAAAAACCAACATACTTAGGTTTGAAAAATAAATAAAATAAAATTCGGAGGAGCCCAGAAAAGCAGGAAACGTGGAAAAAATTAGGCCTTTGCTGGGAAAAAAAAGAATCTCGAGGAGGGAAAATAATAAAACCAACTATCAGAACAGAGAAAATTAGGATAAAATGAAGTTGGGAAGATGCATCGCGGTGCTTCCCCGTAACTCATCACCTCTGGTCGGCCGAGAGGTGGATTTTGCCGGGTTTAAGCCCCGATATATAATTTTTAACACTTTTTTTTGGTAGGGAGAGGTGAGATGGGGGGAAACAGTGGGAATTGTTGCTCAAGCCACCCGGGAATGCCCGGCCCCGTGTGATTATTTTCTGCCAGTCGCTGACTTGATTTCTTTGGGCATTTCAGAGTGTCTGTTGGTTTAAAATCATCGCCCAGAGCATCTTTTCCTCTAATTAAAATGCAAAATCTACGCCAGACACCCAAGAGCTCCCCCACCCCGGTACCCCATTCTAATGCTTAATTAACAGGTTAATCGCGGTTAATTAGAGCCGGGAGGATCCGCTTTAGGCTCCAGCCGACTCCCCCAAATCCTGGGGTTCCCCCATGACAGGTCTCAGCTTCTCAAGGCAGCGAGGGGCCACATAGGGCTGGGCCCCCCCATGGAGAAACGGGCTGGGTGGTGCCATCATCCCATGTATATGTTTCTATATGGAGAATGTGTGTTTACGTGTGCAAATTTACACGCGTGGGGGGAGGATATGTTTGGGTGTGGGTGTTGCAGAGGTGTGTGAGTGCGTGTAGGGTGGCTGGACAGATGGATGGATGGGTGGATGGATAGATGGATGGATGAGTCAATGGGTGAGTCAATGGATGAGTCAACAGATGGATGGTTGGATGGATGGATGGATGGATGGACGGATGGATGGATGGATGGATGGATGGATAGATGGATGAGTAGATGGATGGGTGAGTGAATGGATGGTTGTGTAGATGGATGGACGGACAGATGGGTGGTCGGGTGGATGGATGGATGATGACTGAACGGATAGGTGGATGGATATGTAGATGGAGGATGGACACATGCGTTCCTATAGAGTGACTGATAAAAAAAAATTAAGATTTACATTCAAGCCTGGGCTGGGAGTGGAGGTGACCACTACGCAGCTCTACTGCAGCAGGAGTGAGTGGGACTGTATGTCTTGGTCATCCCTCCACCCAGAATGTCCCCTTGGGCAAGAGACAAAGGTCTGCCGGCCCTGGAGGTGACACCTTCCTCTCCTGGTGTCAGGAAGACGAGAAATGCTGGACATAATCACGTTTTTCGCCTCCCGTGGCCCCTGCCTGTCCCAAAAGCTGCCTCAGAATCCCCAGATTTACCTTAAAAAAAGCCAAGGTGAGTAGCCCCCAAAGTCACAACACTGCTCCAATTAATCCAGGGCAGCCAATTAAACGAGCTTGATAACACTTAATTAAATTCCCCCAAATGTATGCAAATATGCACGTATATATACATAACCACAGGCATAGCCATAAATACATAAATACATAAATAAATATATGCATGTGTGTAGGCATGCATATATAGTGAAATCTGTGGCTGTATATATAGGAGCAGGAGAAGAGGAACAAATCATCTTTAAATTGCTTAATTTCCCCTTCATTCAAATGATTCCTGCCACGGAACGAAGAGAAATCAGAGTCACTTCGGTGCTTGTTCCCCATGAAATGCAGGATTTGGATCCTTCTGGGGGGGCGTTTGCACTTTTTGATATCGCGATTTGATTTGGGGCCGTTCCAGCCCGTGGGAAGCTCCTGCCAGCACAAAATTTGAATTTGTGGAATTTAAACACCTTTATCGCGTAGTTTTCTTGCCTTCACCCGGACTGGCTGTAAAAAAGAATTCGGGTGAAAAATGACATCGTGTATTTATCCTCCTAAATCCGCACTCATGACGTAAAACCGGGGCTTTAACCTTATTTTGGTTTTATTATCGCTATTATTAACGACTCGGTTTGCTTTCAAATCGCCCAGCTCTCAAAAACACCGATATTTTCATTGAAAAAACTCAAATCCTGCCCAAATCCCCGTGCTTTTTCCAGGTGCTTGGCACATCCTTGGAGTCTTTAGAGCGTTGCATGAGCAAAAAAAACCCTCTTTACAAGAAAGAGCCAAGCCAGGAATTCACAATAACCTCAAAGCCCGGCTGGAAAAATCACGCAGAAGTATTTCGGTGGAATTTGGAGCAGGACGGAAGGAATTTTACGGGTAAATATTTGAAGCCGAGAAGATTGATACAGGCCAGTAACTGGAATTTATGTGTTGGGCACTGCGGACAGGGCTGCTGCAAGAGAATAAATCCCGATGCCCACAAACAGCTCGAAAAAATGTATATTTTCGTGTGGGAAAAAAAAATACATATATATATATATATACAGAATATATATACACATATATGCAGAAGCGACCCGGCTGGGACTTTGCCTGCAGCTCGGGGTTGGAGCTGACTTTGAAAGAGCTTTGCAAAATACCAAGGGAAATACTTATTTCCCACTATTTAAAAAGAAAATTAAAAAGAAAAAAAAAAGAAAAATCTATTATTTTCCACTACTTCTCAAGTGGCGAAAGGAGAGAGAGGGAGGAATTAATTNATGGATGAGTCAACAGATGGATGGTTGGATGGATGGATGGATGGATGGATGGATGGATGGATGGATGGATAGATGGATGAGTAGATGGATGGGTGAGTGAATGGATGGTTGTGTAGATGGATGGACGGACAGATGGGTGGTCGGGTGGATGGATGGATGACGACTGAACGGATAGGTGGATGGATATGTAGATGGAGGATGGACACATGCCTTCCTATAGAGTGACTGATAAAAAAAAATTAAGATTTACATTCAAGCCTGGGCTGGGAGTGGAGGTGACCACTACGCAGCTCTACTGCAGCAGGAGTGAGTGGGACTGTATGTCTTGGTCATCCCTCCACCCAGAATGTCCCCTTGGGCAAGAGACAAAGGTCTGCCGGCCCTGGAGGTGACACCTTCCTCTCCTGGTGTCAGGAAGACGAGAAATGCTGGACATAATCACGTTTTTCGCCTCCCGTGGCCCCTGCCTGTCCCAAAAGCTGCCTCAGAATCCCCAGATTTACCTTAAAAAAAGCCAAGGTGAGTAGCCCCCAAAGTCACAACACTGCTCCAATTAATCCAGGGCAGCCAATTAAACGAGCTTGATAACACTTAATTAAATTCCCCCAAATGTATGCAAATATGCACGTATATATACATAACCACAGGCATAGCCATAAATACATAAATACATAAATAAATATATGCATGTGTGTAGGCATGCATATATAGTGAAATCTGTGGCTGTATATATAGGAGCAGGAGAAGAGGAACAAATCATCTTTAAATTGCTTAATTTCCCCTTCATTCAAATGATTCCTGCCACGGAACGAAGAGAAATCAGAGTCACTTCGGTGCTTGTTCCCCATGAAATGCAGGATTTGGATCCTTCTGGGGGGGCGTTTGCACTTTTTGATATCGCGATTTGATTTGGGGCCGTTCCAGCCCGTGGGAAGCTCCTGCCAGCACAAAATTTGAATTTGTGGAATTTAAACACCTTTATCGCGTAGTTTTCTTGCCTTCACCCGGACTGGCTGTAAAAAAGAATTCGGGTGAAAAATGACATCGTGTATTTATCCTCCTAAATCCGCACTCATGACGTAAAACCGGGGCTTTAACCTTATTTTGGTTTTATTATCGCTATTATTAACGACTCGGTTTGCTTTCAAATCGCCCAGCTCTCAAAAACACCGATATTTTCATTGAAAAAACTCAAATCCTGCCCAAATCCCCGTGCTTTTTCCAGGTGCTTGGCACATCCTTGGAGTCTTTAGAGCGTTGCATGAGCAAAAAAAACCCTCTTTACAAGAAAGAGCCAAGCCAGGAATTCACAATAACCTCAAAGCCCGGCTGGAAAAATCACGCAGAAGTATTTCGGTGGAATTTGGAGCAGGACGGAAGGAATTTTACGGGTAAATATTTGAAGCCGAGAAGATTGATACAGGCCAGTAACTGGAATTTATGTGTTGGGCACTGCGGACAGGGCTGCTGCAAGAGAATAAATCCCGATGCCCACAAACAGCTCGAAAAAATGTATATTTTCGTGTGGGAAAAAAAAATACATATATATATATATATACAGAATATATATACACATATATGCAGAAGCGACCCGGCTGGGACTTTGCCTGCAGCTCGGGGTTGGAGCTGACTTTGAAAGAGCTTTGCAAAATACCAAGGGAAATACTTATTTCCCACTATTTAAAAAGAAAATTAAAAAGAAAAAAAAAAGAAAAATCTATTATTTTCCACTACTTCTCAAGCGGCGAAAGGAAAGAAAGGGAGGAATTAATTTCAAGAAGAATTAACTCAAAGAAGACGCCGAAGCAATAGCGGGGCTGACACTCAGGGAAAATGGTTTTCTTCCACACAACTTATGCGCATTTTTTATTTGAACACCCAATAACACGTTCTCTATTTTTTTAGATAGTGACTCTATTGATCTGCGTAGATAAAACGTGCTTTCTAGCCGGAATTTTGCCGAAAGTTGATCATTTTACTCTCAAATCTTCAGGTGCTGTTACCAGAAATCGCGAGAAAGATGAATGGAGAGAGGAAATCGGAGGAGACTCCGAAATTTTACTTTTTTTTTTGCTTTTTTTCTCCATAAATAGCTCTAGGAGGTCCTCAGCTCACCAGATGCATTTGCATCTAACAACATTATTTACATAAGGTTACTTAAACGTGGGGTAATCACTGGAGAAGCCACCCAACCACTTTCCTTCCCATCGCCAACACATTCCCAGGAGCTGCCTCAAGTTCTCACTGAAATATCAATTAATTTCCCCACTTTTCTCCCCGCTAATTTCTTGTTTTGGAGCAATTTAGCTCCAGAATTCAATCCTAGATAGCGGATGATTAATTCTTTGACTCTCCACTTGCTCTCCAAGGAAGAACAGGTAACTTATTTATCAAGATAAATCCCGTCTTAAAGAGTTGAGGAGCCCAAATGTCCCCGTGCGAGTCACCAGACATTATTTAAAGGACATAATTAACTATTCCCCATCGGAAAGACACAACGTGCCATCGGACTTGCCAAGACGAAATTCAAAGCAGGACCCGGGTTATCTGCAATTATTTTGCAGAAAGGTTTGATAAGTGACTCTTTTGGGGTCGTTTGGGCGACCTTTTGTTTTCAGCAGAAGGAAGAACGTTGAGTTAATTAGGAATTAAAAAGTTCAGCATCTCTCCCAGGGAGAGCTGGAAATTTTATTTTATTTTCGGGATAGACACATCAGGACGGACAGAACCGCGGGAGGGAAGATGTACTGGAGAAAAAGGCTGTAAGGGAGTGCCTTGTATATATCTATGGTATATAATCCCTACAGAATACATGATAATTTTATAGATAGAGACAGGGATGGTTGGAAGGATGTGTCGCAGAGCAGAGCAGGATGAATCCTCACACCGACCCACACTATGTAGGGAAAAAAAGACACAATTTCCATAGAATATATATATATATATATATATATATATATATATATAAAGATAAACCTCCGTATTCTTCAGCACCCAGAGGTCCCCAGGAACAAAATTGCCATCAAAATGAAATGGTTGTTATTAATTGTGGTGGAGGATGAACAGCCATAGCCGAGCTGGAGGAACAGTCCCACTCCTGGGTGAAAATCCAGGTTTTTCCCATCCAGGAGGATAAAGATCCTGCAAAAAAAAGCAAAACGGTCCATCCCACGCACAACCCGCCCACGATTTGAGGGAGAACACAGCGATTTCAGCCTCTCTTTGCCCAGCTGGAGTCACGTAGCACTTGATTTCCCCAAGTATTTCTTCTTTAAAATTCAGCCCAGCGAATAAGTTTTGGAACAGGCTGGGATCTCTCCATTTACCAAAAAAATGTTTTTCAAAGAGAACATCGGGTTTGGTGGTTTTTTCCCGTTTTCTTGCTTTTTTTTTTTTTTTTTNTTTTTTTTTTTTTTTTTTTTTGGCTAATTGCATACCAATTTCCCCTAGATAACACATAATAAATCCCAGGTTTTTCATAGAGTTACACTTCTCCCATCATGATGCTGCTTGGAAATGGAGCTTGCGTTGCTCTTTTATCCTCAATGTGGACGTGTGGGCACCGGTCGTGCCTACTCATAATTCATTTTCCTCTATTTATCATGAGCTAAACCCCAGCTTATTTCATTTAAGTTCGACTTCTACCCCTGGAAATGAAACTCTTCAGTGTTTTGCTTTTGAAGATGTGGATAAACTTGGCAAAGAGCTCCCACTCTTCCCCCTCAATCCCTCTAAACAGCTCCAAGGAATGAAATATTTGGGCATCAAGTGGACCAAGAAGTAAATAAATTGGGTGGGAGAAAACAGCCCTGAACACACAGCTCTCACATAACTGGTTCTGAATAATATTTGGGGGGGGAAAAAGAAGGTTTCTTACATTGGCCTGGTGTTACGCTTCATCCTTCCAAACACATCTTGAATTAATTCCCTACTAGGAGATGGGGGAGAAAACAACCCCAGATCGCTGCAATCCCATGGCCAAAAATTTTTAAAAACCTCTGTATTTTAGAGCAATTGCAAATCAAGAAATAAAAATTACACTTAGAAGGAGGAAAATAAAGCCCCATCCAAGCGCTCTAAAGCACCTGAGCATCCTCAGCTCCTCTCCCTCCTGCTCTCCCCGAGAATATGAGGCCAAAAAATGATGAGAAGCGCTAATTACTCTCCAGACCCCACTTTGTTGACACCAGCCAGACCAAATGGCCCCTTTTTCTTTTGTCAGTGCTTCAGGCGACCTCCTGTTTTAACTTGGAATTGAACTTGGACTTCCGACCAGACAGGGGCCCTAAATTGAGGCAGATATTTTATTTGTCTGTCTCTGAATCTCGGAGTCAAGAAGCACCGATTGCACCGGGCCAGCGTGGAAATAATAACAATAATTAACGGGGGGAAATTGCCAAGAGCTGGGACATTCCACAGTGGCTGTAAAAAGGAGGAAAAAAAGCCCTTATTTGCCTCAAAATGTGGTGTTGCCGTGCGGAGATGGGAGGGAAAAAAGGGCAGCGGGATTTTGGGAATCCCCGCGTTGTCACCCCTGGGTCTGATGAGTGGGACTAAGAGCTATTTATCCCTTTTCTCTTCTCCCTCTCAACTTTAGCACGTTTTTTTTGAGGATAAAACACGGTAATAAAGGCAGGGGGATGGTTGGGCTTTGCAAATCCACCTCTGGCCCTGCCTTGGGGCGAAAGGCAGGGATTTGATAGAGATTTTTGTGTCTGTTTGTTTCCACTTTCTGGATGGCAAAACGCGAGGAAGCCGCAGCAAAATACACGGAGAACATCCCCAAGATTTATCACACACCCCCAGGTTGGGGGGGGGGGGGCTGGAGGGGGGTAAAAAAAAATAAGAAAAAGGTTAAAAAGGAAGCCTGAGGGTGGATCTACTCCAAACAGGTTGCAGGAATCTGACAGGTTAGGAAGGAGAAAACCGGATGGTCTCGGGTCAATTCTGCATCTGACACCACCCGAGACGGTTTGATTCAGGGAGGGGGGCGAGGGGGGGAAACCTGAGATTGTGTTTCCGTCCTTGGTGCATCTTTCCTCCTCCTTTCCTCTCTCTCTAAGCATTTTAATTCAATAATAGGTAGGTTTATATATATGTATATATATATTTTAATCCCTTGTATGAACAACTCCAGTGCAAGAAGAGGATGAAGAATTGGTGATAATCCCAATGGCTGGAATAAATGTAAGTCTGACGCAAAACTCTTTTTTCCCCCCCTTTTTAAATTTTTTTATTTTTTGGTCCATTTTTGGGTGCAATGCGTCAAGGCAGAGAAGACTCCATTGAATTTATTTTATTCTTGCGCTATTTTGGGCATTGCTTTTGCAAAAATAAAAAATGCTACTAAGGCTTGGCCACAGCCTCCAGCCTCCCTGGTTGGATTCATTCAGAAGGAGGGATGTTAGGATTTATTTTTCACTCTCGAAAACAAAATTAAAAGGCACGCAAAGTTTGGGAAAATAAGTCGGCTTTGGCTTTTATTTATCCAAAGCACATTTTGAACAAAGCCTGGGAACGTTTTCCTTGGACTCCTATGCAAGAACGAGATTTAGTGGAGCAGTTTCTTCACTAAACTGGGACTCCAGTGGGAAAATTGGATGCTCGTCTCCGACTTTCTCATACCACGGGCTCTAATTTCCCTGAGGGCTCAAAAAGCGAAAATTCCTCCCCCAAAATCGAATGGAAAAGGAAGTTTTCTTTCCAATTCTAGGTGGGGATTTTTTTTTCTGTGCGTTTTAGAGGCTCTGAGAGCGGCTGGAGCTGATTTTCCTTCAATAAAACTCATACCTTGGCCATTTTCCTTTGTATGGCAGATGGCTGGAGGTGGGAAAAACCCTAAATGCGATTTTCCTCCAGAAAATGGGGCAGTGAGGAGGGATTTTTAAAACTTTCAGGCAACAATGAGGGGGGGAAATAGAGGAAAATAAGGTAAAAAGGAACAATTTAAAAGAAAAATACCCACGTGCCGCAGATTTGCGGTGAATTATTTTCATCTCTCCCTTAATTGAGATAAAGAATTTGCCTTTTTTTCTTTATTGTCATCCAGCCTATATATATTTTTTTCTCCAGCACATGTGGATAATAAAAAGGGTTGGGGTTTTTTTTAAATAATAAAATTTCGCAGCTGATGAATTTTACTTTGCTTGTGATTTCCCTGGCCTGGAGAAGCAGCGATTGACTCTGAGCCACGTAGGTGTTTGGCCACAGACACATCAATATTTTCAGGGCAACAATTTGAGGAAAAAAATCCATTTTTTGAGAGAGTTTGCCTCGAATATCTACAAAACAAATGAGCTTTTTAACAACATGGTATATTGGGAACTTCAGTATCTCCGGTTGCAAACACACGTTCACCTGCAAAACTGTGTTCAGCCCTACATTTCTTTTTTTAAAGGGGAGAGTGGCAATAAAGAAAATGGCTAATTTACAGGAAACTGCCTTAAAACCAGGCAGCTCAAGTGTCGGAGATAAGGTGATGAGAAACAACTTGCAGTTTTGCAAAGCAGAACAGAGCTGGATACCAAAGGGGATAGAGATATATAGATACATAATATTTTTTTTCCTCATGGAGATATATCTCTTTTTCTTTCCAGTGGGAATAAAAATAAAGGAAATAAATACACTGAATTTCTCGCAGAATCTGTCTTCAAGACGGCAGAGAAAGGGAAAGGGAACCAGGCAAACCCATCCTTGTCTTCAGAAGAAGAAAATTCAGCTTTTTTCTCCTCGGAACCCGCTGGTAGACGGATATGGAACCGCTCCCTGCACAAATATCCACATAAAACCTTTTTTTTCGGAGCAATTTGCAACCGTGGGGCTGAGAAGGAGGAATTTCTAAGTCAATATGATTTGATATTGGACAATTTTCCCCTCCCATATCCCTAATTTAGACAATAAATGCTGAAAATGTGCTGCTGCGAGGATGGGGTGGGAGCGATGCGCAGCCTTCCAGCCTTTTTTTATAGATGCAGAAGCAGAGGAATATGAGACTTTAAAAAAGAGCTTGGGGAAAAAATGCTATTAAAAATAAAAATAAATAAATAAAAGCACGAAGGGGTCTCACATCTGCTCCTATTTCTAATTTTTCCTTCCGCTCCTCCTATTTTGATTTTTGGGTACCACTCTCCTAAGCGGTTCCACATTTGGGTAAGTGTGACCAGCCCTGAGCTGGTTCGGGTTCATTAACCCAGTGGCCATGGCGGGGAGAGCTGAGAAATGAGAAGAAATCACCTAAAAATCGCATTTTTGAGATGAAATCCTCCATTTCCGAGCTGGGGGTTGGTTTGCACATCGACCCCCCTCCTCCCTTCCCAGCCACAGACGCTTACCCAGGAAAACACCGGTTTAAATGTGATTTTTCTCCTCTGTTACCTCTAGAATGAGACCCTTTTCCCTTGTTTTCTTCTCTTTTCCCCTTGTTTTCTTCTCTTTTCTCCTTGTTTTCTTCTCCTTTTGTGTTGTTTTCTTCTATTTTCCCCTTGTTTTCTTCCCTTTTTCCCCCGGTTTCCACTCCCTCCCCCGATTTTCAGCGCTAACCCACCATCTTACAAAAATCCAATATTTCATTAAACCGCTATTTCCCCGCATTACGGGGTGGAAATGCCTTTCCGCAAACCAGCCAGGGGGGATTTGCTGTTATTTTTTATGATTTTTCGTGCTCCTACCTCAACACCCGAGCCCTGCCCGCGCATCCCCGGTTCCGCCTCTATTACCCTTATCATAAATCTTTACATTTTTAACATTTAATCCCCTTCCCACGCCGCGCAGATCGGACATATGCTACAAAATGTTAACTACTTCATAAAAATTAAAGGCGAAAAAAAATACAAAGGGCTGCTAGGGGAAGGAAGGTTGTTTTTTGGTGATTTTTTTTTTTTTTTTGTGGCGGACACCCGGCTTTAATTTAAGTCTTATTTCTTGCTCGGCTTCTTCCATCAGCGCTCCGAGCCATGTGGTTCTGGGGATGGAGGGAGATGTTTCTCCTGGGTCATTTCTGGATGGACTCGCAGCACTTTGTGGAATTCAGAGCATGCGGGCACGGCTTATTTTATTTTATTTTATTTTATT
>VWYH01000654.1:90557-117707 GCA_013399365.1 Pampusana beccarii | reverse complement strand
AAAAAAAAAAAAAGGCAAATAAGGCAACCGGGGGTGCTTTTCTCCCTCTCCCTTGCTGTGATGGCCATGCTGATATTACAGCTTGTGCTTCACTTGCTCCGCAGCTCAGCCCTTGCAGCCGCCTCCCCAAATATTTCCTTGGAAATAAACCTGAAATTTTACTCTTTTTTTTTTTTCCACCCAGCAGAAATCATATTGAATAAAGAGAAAAAAACAAAACAAAACAAAACAATACACGGAGACTCCTCTGAAGGAAAAAATGTACTTTCCCCAAGGTCCGGTAGAGAACAAAGCCGTGCAGCACCCGGGCACGTCTCGTCTGGGGAATTTTGTGAAGGAAAGAGCAAGGTAGAGGAAGGGTTTTCTTTAAAAAAACAGCAAACAAAGCCAATTCAGATGGCAACCCCCGGGATCACGTGCTCATTTTGATATAAACTATTCCTCCCCACGCTTGCCCAGCGTTGCGAGCGCTTCTTCTGCAGCGAGAAGACACTGGGAGAAACTGCAGCTTTTTCATTTCTACCTGCAGGGAGAAAAATTCCTTGGCAACGTTTTAAAAAAAAAATAGTGCTAAACTCTCATTCTAGCAAAATATTTCTAGTAGCCGTATTTCTTCCTTCGCAGGCAAAGCGTGTAGGAAGGTATGAACGTATATCTGCAAGGTATGTATGTAGATGTGCCAGGGAGGAAGAGGGGTGGGAATTATGGAAAAATAGGTTTTCCACCTTGAGGAGCTGTCCGTGGGAGGCAAAAAAGCACCAAAACAAGTGATTTTCTTGGCACTTGATTTTTTCTTGCGGGGCTGGGAGGGGGTTTAGCTCAAGACCCAGTGTTTCGCCAGCTGTGGAAAAAAAAAATGATGTGATGCTTTGAGAAATAGATAAAATATCGGTGAGGGGGGTTGGTGCTGGATGGAAGGGGGGTGGTGAGGGAGGTGCGGCTGCTCCCGCCCCCGCGGAGCGGCCTCCGCCCCCGCGCAGCGGTTCTACCTCTACAGGAGTATTTACGGTACTTTTGCAGAGTCAACCTGGCAAGGGGAGAGCTGGGGAGTCGCTCAAGGCAGCGAGGAATGCAAAGCCAGGCAAAAAAAAAAAACAACCAGCAAACCGATGGGCATTTGGGGTTCTTAACAAAAAAAAAAAGATAATTAAAAAAAAGCAGGGGGAGAGGAGCAAGAAAAAGGAAGAGAGAGGAAAAAAAATACTCAAAAACCCCACCATAAACCACCCTCAAATATCTTTGCGTATTCCAGGTTTCCATACAATGCACCTTTTCCTGTATTTTTTCTATGCTCAATGTATTTATTTTGCACTGGAAGAAGCCAATATTGATTTTTTTTTTCATCCCTTGTATTCCTTTGCAGCAGCTCTTTTCAGTATGAGCAGGAGAAGACGATGGGTGGGAGGGAAGAAGAGCTCTGTGGTGTTTCGAGGGCAGAATATATTGAATATATTGCTATGAGGTGGTGAGGAACCATCTCCATGTGTGTGTTTGCGCCTCTGTTTCCAGGGATGGGGACCAAAGAAATGGGGGGAGGACTCTGATTTTTATTCTTTCCCAGAAACCGAGCAAAAAGAAATGAGATTTGAGCACATATTCTATACGTATGTGCGCCTTGGCGCATATGGAATATATACCGAGTAAATTAAGGCTATATATAGTGGTGTTCTTCTGGCTGCTTTATTCGACACAGATCATTAATAAAAGCGATTGAGGATTGTTAAAAAATCTTCCATCCCTTCTTGAGAGAGTGGCAAGAGTCTGCATTTCCCCAGCCCACGACAAAGCCACCTAGTCCGGGAGGAGGGGGGCAAAAAATTATAATAATCATAATAAAAAAAGAGTAGAAAAGGTCGCAAATCGCCTCCAACTCTCCCATCCCACCGCGCGTAAATATGAGCCTGTTGCGGGCACCATCATTCGTCTCCTTAAAAAGCCCGTAAACTTTATATGACACAATATCTAATAGTAATTTATTGGGGAGATACAGTAAATTCGAACTGTTTTAGTTAATAAAGTAGCTAATTAATGAGAACCAGCCCCGCTTTTGCAGATGGTGGAGGGCCCCGAAGTGTTGCCGGGGGAGGGGCGCCCAGCGGTTTTGAGGCAAAACCCTCGCTTATCGATTCTTTTATACTGAATATGANTAATGACGGGGGGGCTAAGAAGGCGGGGGGGGGAAGAAAAGGCGTAAAAAGGCGGAACTTGCTGTTGTGTTTTGTCTCGGCTGCCAGGGGATGGGAGGGCCCCCCCCTCCCTCCCAGCGTAATTTGGGGCTCACGTGACCCCCCCGGACCAATGAGGCCGAGCCGTCGGTTTAACTATGTTTAATGTCAGATAGCAATAAAGTAGAAGCTTTCGGTCAGGCCCGCGGAAATGGGCGAGCACAACCTCCTTAATCCCGGCTTTGTGGGACCTCTGGTGAACATCCACACGGGAGACACCTTCTACTTCCCGAATTTTCGTGCCTCCGGAGGGCAGCTGCCCGGTTTGCCTTCCCTCTCCTACCCCCGGCGGGATAACGTCTGCTCCCTCCCCTGGGCATCCTCGGAACCCTGCAACGGGTACCCCCAACCCTACCTGAGCAGCCCCGTCTCCATTAACCCTTCCTTCGGTCGAGCCTGCGATCTCGCCCGGGTGGAGGAAAGCAAATGTTATTACCGGGAAACCTGCTCCGAACCCAGCGGGCTCAAGAGGGAGGAGAGGGGTCGGGACAGTGGCTTGCTGCCCCTCGAATCCAGCCTCCCTAATGGCATGGGGGGCAATTTCAGCAAATATGACTATCCGAGCAGCGAGGCGGTGCCCCACGACCCTCCGTCCTGCCAGTCTTTGGAGTCAGACTCCAGCTCTTCTTTGCTCAATGAAGGGAATAAAGGCACGACCGGAGAAGCGGGGGGTTTGGTGTCCCCCCTGAACCAAGGCAGCACTTTAGGCACCGGTGGTAAGACCCGGGAATGGGGGTCTGGGGTCTGGATTTGGTTGGGTTATGGGGGGGTGATTGGAAACTTGCCGGTTTGGGGCTCCTTCGGGGTGTAATTCGTGGGCTCAACGGTGGGAAGCGGCGTGTCTATGTGTGCTGAGACCACTAGGGGTAGCACCGAAATCCCGAATGTTTTATTAGGTGGTGCTTCTTTTAAAAGAAAAGGCTATAAACATGTAAATATCCAATAAAAAAAGAAAAAGGAAAAAAAAAAGAAAAAGGAGAGACGCAGAGAAGGGCAGTTGCGCATCCTGCGCTGCGCGGAGGGCGGCGGAGCGTCCGGGCGCTTTTTTGGGGATATCGCAGAGGTGTGTGCGCCCGAGGGAAGGGGGGCACAGGGGGGACGCTTAAGAAAACACCCCCCAGCTTTCAAAGTTGACGCTGGGGTAGAAGTATCTCCCCTTTGGCGGGGCCGGGGCAGCCGTAGAGCCCCGTCCCGGGGAGGGTCCCCGGCTATCGCCGGCTCCCTGCCCATCCTTTGCTGCGTGCCCGGTTACAGCGCTCCCTCCCTTGCCCTTCCTCTGCATCCCGTGACCGCCCCACGCATCACTCGTGGCCCTGGGAGGCAACTGGGAGCAGCCCAAAGCACCCACGGGCAGGAGAGCGGGGGACCCTGGGGACAGCGGGGTCACAACGGAGGTGCAAAAAGGGGTGCCGGGGGTGCCCCTTTTTTTTAAAAAATAGGTTTGTTTCTTAATTCATTATTTTATTTTATTTTATTTTCCTTGCCAAGTGCTCAACTCTCGCTCCCCCTTTGCCAGGTGCTCCTTGGTACCCGATGCACACACGGTCCCGGAAAAAACGAAAACCCTATTCCAAGCTGCAGCTGGCAGAGCTGGAAGGGGAGTTTATGGTCAATGAATTCATTACTCGCCAAAGAAGGAGGGAGCTCTCAGACCGATTAAACCTGAGCGACCAGCAGGTGAAGATCTGGTTCCAGAACCGGCGTATGAAAAAGAAAAGACTCCTCCTGAGAGAGCAAGCCCTTTCTTTCTTTTAAAAGTTTTAAAAGCATCCGTGTCGGGTATAAAAAAAAAAAAAAAAAAAAAAAAAAAAAAAAAAAAAAAAAAAGAAATAAAAAAATGAGGAAAAAAAAAAAGAAAAAATACAACAGCTAAAGCCCCCACATAGACTCTCTAGCGGTCACCCGAGCTCCCGGGACTTTACCTGATTGCTCTTAATCTCCCCATCCCTCCCTACCCAAAAATCAATGAATGAATAAATAAATAATATTAAGAAATAACCAGTTTCCCTTAAAATATGAAACCCGACAGCGAGAAAAAAAGAAATCATAATAAGAATTCTGAGAATGCATCTTCTCTGCCGGGACGGCGGGGGGACAGGCGGCGTCCAGAGATGCTCGGCGGGCTGAAGGGGAGGTTTTGAGCTCGGCTTTAGCAGCTTTGCCTTTGCCAGCAGCACAGGTAGGGGTTCCGGGCAGCGTCGGGCAGCGTCGGGGATCCCGCTTCCCCACTCCCCCCAAATACCCCGCCCGGTTTCGGTTGGCGGCGGGAGCGGGGTTGAGGATGATGAGGGTAGACCCTGGACCTTCTCTTGGGATGTTAAACAGGGTTTAGGACCGGGTTGGTGTTCAGTGGGAAAGCGGGAGGGGGGAAAAAGAGCAAAAATAAAGGAATAAGGGGCAAAAAATAGGGGAGGGGATGGGGTGTGTTTGACTCATAAAGGACCGACCCCGCATCCTCATGGAAGATTCTTTTTTTCAGTCCAAGATGTGTTTTTCTCAGTCTAAATTGAGGGTTTGCAGCTAATCAGGATCTCTAGGTTTAATCAGTGTCTCTAGGAAGAGGCGAGAGACAAAGACTGTGTATATATCCGGTGTATATGGTATATATCTACGTAATATATGAGGTATGTGTATCACACTATGTCCTTATAGAAATGAGGCTTTGGTGCAGGCGTTGGTGTTGCCCTCAGCACCAGAATGTCACAAGCAGGAAAACGCACCTCACCCCATAGAAAACCAGGGAAAAATCTGAATTTCCTTCCAATGTCAACTGAGCCTTTCGAGATTTTTTTTTCCCCTCTCTGAATTCTCAGCGTTTCTCTGCACTACCCCAAATTCTATCCTTCCTCTTAAAAAAAAAAAAAAAAAAAAAAAAAAAGAAAGTTTCTTTGCTCTTTTGCTGTGACTGTTAAAGACAATGAAAGAAAATAGGTAGAAAAATTCCCTTTTTTTTTGTACCCTCCGGTGAGAACAGCCTGTTGAAGTCTGAGCGAGTCACATCTCCCCTTCTTGGGACAGCTTGGATGATGCTCTTTGTCATCTAGCTGCTGTTTTCTCAATTTAAAAAAGAGAAAAAAGGAGATTGTGGGGTTTTAAGAGGAAATTTATTTCATTCAGCCACGTCTCTTTTCCTCGGCTGCCCATCAAGTAAAAAATCCGAGGGTTTCTAGGAAGGGCGATGCTTTAGTTACCTCCCTAAAAAGTCCTGCCAGCTGCAAATAGTCTCGATTTTCAGAAGAGTTTTCATGTTTGAGGTGGGGGGGCTCCCTAAAATCCTGTCTGCCTTTTTCCCTTTCAGGGCAATAGAGAGGGGCCTGGTAGGATGCGACACGTTTTCTTTATACATGTGCTAGGATTTCCTGGAGGAAAACCACCGATTTTTCGGTGATTCCTTGTCAGGTCTGTGTTCGAGGCACTTTTAGGTCGGTGGGGACCGAGCAGGGGGGGTGAACAGCAGATTTAGGGCTCTGGGGAGCTTTGCCTGCATGAGAAACTGTAATTCGGGATAAAAAGGCCAAAAAAATTCTGAATGTTAATCTCGGGCTGAAGGGGAAGAGGGAGGCGGCGGTGCCGCAGTTGGATGCTTTGCCTCGCCGCGCTTTGCTCCATTCGCTTTATATCGGAGGGGGGATTAATTTATATCGGAGGGGGATTAATTTGATGGCAAAGCGGCGTTTTCTGGGAAGTCGGGCTGCTCACCACGTGCTCCCGCTTCCCCGCGTTCATGGTCATGACCAGCAGCCCAGGAATGCTTTTATTTACGAGCTGCAAAGGATGGAGCCGACTCCTTACAAAAAAAAAAAAAAATCCCACCCTTCAGCTCTTTTTTCCTACAGAAGCACCCCTCTCCCTTCACCCCATCCCTTCTCTTGCTTTTTTTGCTTTTTTAATTATTATTTTTAAAAATTCCTAACCAGGGAAATGTCACAGCTTTATTTCCTTCCGCTTCTTTTTGCAAGGAAAGACCCCCCCCCAGCCCATCTCTTCTTTCCCTTTTCCCCCCTCCCCCCAAAAGAGCCGCCGCGGAGGGTGTCGCCTGTCGCGATATTGTGCAATAACGCCCAGGATGTGTTAAAACACACGTATATATTAATATATAAATACATCTCTAGATGCTCCAGCTCAACCATGTGCAATGAGAAGAGGAAGGAGGAATGTAACGTTTTGGGGGTGATTGTGGGGGGAGATTTTGGAGGGCTGGTTGGGGGGGGATTATTTTGAGGGGGTTGGTTGTGGCTTTGGGTGCTCTCAGGGCACTTTGTCACTGAGGTGGCTCCGCACAGGGTGTCATGGGGACCAAGGTGGGGTTGTAATGCTGTAATTCCACGGGGAAAGAAAGCACCAAATCCCCGCAGGTTCTGCTGAACAGAGCTCTCAAAAGTGTCTCCCCCCGCCCCCGGAATGAGGGATTGAGGGAGGTAAAAATGAGGGTGAGTTACGGTGGGATGTCAGCGATGCTGTGTTTGGTTTAATTCCTTCACCCCCCAAAAACAAATCAATCCGTTTCGTTATTCTTCACCCACCGAGGGGCCCCGAAAAAGAAAAAAATAAATAAAATAAACCCACCACCCTCCTCCCAACACAAAGGCCAAGACACCAGCAGCAACCCCCGGAGAAAATGCCGAAGAAAAAGGAAAATATATGCAATATTTCTCTTGATTGCTTTAAAAAAGGCGGCTCGGTGGGATTTCTGTTTGTTCTGTGTTTGTTCTCCGTGTCCGTGGTATCGTTTTTTCTGCTTGTATCCCCTAGTCTAGGTTATCCCGGTTGATAATACGCATCCTGTGCAGTATAGGTCATATGTAATGTTTCTTACCTCAAGCTATTCTATGTAGGGTCTATGCAAATGTCTGTTATAGCACGTTCTGGCTTTATATAGTCATGTAAAAAGTTGCTTCACAATAATAATAATAATAATTAAAAAAATGTATTATTATGTGATTTCTTGATAATAAATAAAATTGCCCAAACATCTACTTGGTGATTTACTGTTTACTATTTAAAATTAGTATTAACTTGCAAGGTTAATAGAAGACTAACAACAAAAAAATATTGGCGAGCCTTCTGTGGCTTGTAGATCATATTTTGGTCAAAAAAAAAGAAGAGGTAATTAAATGAATGTGTAAAATGTGTTGTAAAAGAAGAGAAATATCGCTTGCTGCGTCGCTCTAAATATAATTAGAAAAATCCTGGGGAAACAAGAAGCATGAGTTAATCTCCAAATTGCTGGTTTAATGAGAGTTATACTTATGCACGTAGCATTAATTGGAAGCAAAACTCAACCGGAATGCTATTTAAAAAGAAAAAAAAAGCTTGAATATGGGGTAATTTGGATTCTTTTGTCTCTGGTGGAGGGTACAGGGGGATTATACGTCTCCTGGAAGCATCTCATGCCCTGTGTGCATATGGAAAATGCTATATGGATGGGTTCCTATAGCTATAGGAACCAGAGGAATGTCAAAGAAATCCCGGGGATGACTTTAAGATGGGAATGAGACGTGAAAGCTCAGCTCTTAAATTGGAAATATATTAGACTGGGTTTAGTTTCGGGCATGTTGATGCTCATTGTTATGGTTATGGTTATTAGGACCAGCGTTATTGCGTTTCTTCGGCGTAAATTCGCAGCAAATTCATTTAACAAGAGCAAAAAAAATAGCCCCGCCAGGCCAATTTAAATAAATTAGATTATGATTTCCTCGATTTCTCTCCAAGCGGATATTTATATATAATGAATTCTTTGCTTTTTCCTTTTGGGGGAAATGCCAGACACTTCTCAGAAGCAGGAAAATTTGCTTTTAGAAGATCGAGAAGGGGGTTTTATTAAAGAATGGGGTCTATGGCTGATCCTTCCCCCAGTCCTGACCACATCCAGCCCAAATCCCAGTAATCCCCAGCTCAACCCACCCTCCAGCCTGGCCATATTGGGAGCCACTGGCCTGAGCCTAAACCTGACGGAGTTAAGACCAGTTTTTCTGCTAGAAACACACGATTCAGAGAAATCTACGTGTTTTCCTCCACTTCTTCAAGCAGGATTCCCCAACAAAGGGTGGGTGTATTTGGGACCTTCCAAAATTATGAGGATTCATCGAGTCCTGAGCAAGTTGTGTCTTTTTTTCTCCTGGAGCTGCTTGATTTGCACAGGAAGGAGAAAAGTAAATATTTCTATAGGAATGGGCCCCATTTCTGCTCCTTCCAGCAGCAAACCCCAACCGTCCCTCCAGAGTGGTTTAATCTTTGAGACATAAAAAAGCCGGGGAAATCTGCAAGGTTTGGGGTTCCTAGAGAGTGAAAATTCACATTTTCCCTCCGATAGTTACTTTTTAAACTTAATTTTTTATTATTTTTAACACGGATACACACACTTTCCTGTTTCTCCTGCTCCAGGAGAATATATGGACACATATATTGTACAAGCAAACTCAAGTTAGACTTTTATCCACTTTTACTTCCTTCTTTCTATGTCAATCTGGCAGGAAAATGGGCAGGAGGAGGAATTATGCCGAACAGGTCTGAGTGCTATAGGGTGACATAAATTCTATATATTGTAAGCCGGTTCACCTTGAACAGGAATAGTTGGATTTCAAAGACATTCAAACACTCACGAAAATAGATAAAACTTATTTATTACCAGCGAGCGGATAGAACAAATTGTTGCTTCGCCATAAAATCCGTATTATTTCTGGGCTGGTTTCTTTTATTCAGCAGCGTATTTCATCGCTCCAGCTTTAAAATGAATTCGTTAGCGAGGGGAGAAAACCCTCATTTCTTTAATTGCGAGGAGTATTTCTACCGGTAATGACAAAGACCGACGTGCTGTTTCACAGCTACTGCAGAAACCGTCGAAAAAATTAATGCGTGCGGGTTAATTTTAGGGATTTATTCCTGCTTCGGTGCGTTCCGCGTATACTGAATATGGGAAATATAAGGTGCAAAGCAGGAATACAAAATGGGTACTTTTTTTCTGAGCCAGGAGATATGTTCTTGACACCTTTATGCCGAAGAAATATCTGATTTCTTTAAACTCCCTCTGCAAAACCCGACTTAGCGCTGAGCTTATTTCAAAGCCATTAAGAGCCGCTTTAAGCCAAGTTTAATCAGCCCCTGAAAATCAAGGCAGAAAGCGAAAATTCTTTTTTCTCTCGCTCCTAATTTTTCTCACACACACCCCCACACCCCCCCCTTTTTCTTTTTCTGAGCCAAATCGGAGGTTTTTACACCCAGATCCCGGCGGCCCCAGAGGTGGTTTAGCAAGAGGAAAAATAGGAAGAATAAGAAATGCAGCAGAAAACAACCCCGCGATGCTGACACCCCCGTGGTGCTTTTGCCTTGAGGGGAGGGATCTGGAAATTCTTTTTTTTTTTTTTCCTCCTATACGTCCGAAAATTAAAGAATAAAGGCGTAGCCTATAGAGCACGGAACGCTATAGGCTGTGGGTGCATATAGGGGGGCCCGTGGGCTTTGGGTGCGCTCCAGCCCCTCGGATTTGGCCAAAAAGGAGCCGGACAAAGAACGAGGTGAAAGGAAAGTGGGTGCTGGGGGGGGTGTTGGAGGGTGGGGGCACCTCGGGGTGTTGGTGGGTGCGGGGGCTTTGGGTTTCAGTCTAGCATCGTGTCCACGCGTGGAAATATTTGACATTCCCGCCTCACACCCCCCTCCCCAAATAAATAACCCCAACCAAACAAAACAGACAAAAGCAAAACACTTGCAGCTTTATTTTACAGCTTAGAGTATGACAGGAATTAATAATAAATGTAATAATTCCCATTAAAGTGCAGCGAAATGACTGGATTCCCTTCTCCCGGTCTGTGTGTGGCTCCTTTGGCTAATTCCGTGATAAATTAACTATTTACTTTCCTCCCCCCGTGCTATTATAGGGCCTTTTTTTGAGGCACATGCTCCCCCCCTTATCATTTATACGCCGCTGAATGCCTTGGTTTGGTTCCGAGTGGGGGGTTCATAAATATAAAATCAACACAGAGTGGGAATAATTAGCAGCATTTATCAGCATATGGCCACCCACCCCACTTTGAAACCTTCCAGACCCCGCGAGAGGAAAATGAAGTACGTTGCAAGTAATTAGTTTTAAGCAAATCATTGCAAATAAAAACTTAGAGGTAAGGCCTAATGAAGTACAGAGGGGGAAAAAAAAAGCCTCTTTTTTATGGCTTGGTAGGTAGCAAGTAGACACAGCAATATTTTACTGTTGAGAGAATAAATTAATTAATATATCTGTAGCTAGCAACTACAATGGCTCCATGGATGACTGCATTTAAAGGAGATATATGTATCCAGTCTCATTGGTGTTGTTAACAAGAGTGATAATAAAGATGAAAAGGATAAGAAAGATAAAAAGATCAGGCGGCTCACGCTCCTTGCTGCGGGTAAATTGCGCGGATTTTCTAATGGCTGCGTCTTGTTGACTCTCCACAAACTCCTTTTTTTTTAGAGTCAGACTTCATTAAATGGCTTCATTTTCGCGTTGCTCAAATAGGAAATAAAGATACGCGCCCCTCGCCCCCCAATAAATCTCGTATTAACAATCCTTGAGGGGAGGGAGTGCTCTGCTTTCTCCAATTTCAGATTTTAAAATTACTATTTGTGAAAAATAAAGTATTTCACCAGCTTTTGTCCGTGCAGAAGCCTTTTTTTCCCCCTACGCCTGGTACCAGAAAAATGCCGAAATCTTATCTCTCCCCCAGTCAGAATAAATCACATTTAGGCCGCGTTTTGGTCTGGCTGGAATATGAGAGCGTGTGCCTCAAATCCGCGTTAAAAATCTACCTGTATTTTTTTTTAAGAAAGTTTATGCTCTAATTTTAGTCTTGGGTTAGCCGAACACTGCCACAGAGAACACATAAACCATCAGGATATCTCATTATAAAAACGTTTGCCAAAATTAATTTATTTCAAAGGGAAAGCGTATTAATATTCATCTTTGCAGCCACTACACTCCTGTGCCTCCCAAACCTACACGTCGGGTGGAGAAATGTCGATAATTACAGAGAGTGTGGAAATTCATTTTATTTTTATGATTAACCAGTAAACTCTTATGAGGTGAGACGAGACGCTGCTAAAGGAGAAAGCATTTAAAAAATTAGGTATGGAAAAGTACAGTGTGAGACCCAAGGCAGCAATGAGGAACGTCGGGCAGACTTGAGGTCTAGTAAAATGAGGTGGGGAAAAAAGAAAGAGGGAGGGGAAAAAGGTCATACATACCACAGATAAAGAATATTTTAAGGTGAAAATAATATAAAATATTATGTTTTAATAGATGGTGTGGGGCAGGGATTTTTTTCTTTGCGGAACAATAATCCCGTGGGGGTTTGCGGGGATCTGCGAGATTAAATGTGTGGGGGGCTGTATGTGAATACCCCTTGGGGTAGAAATATCCAGCGATATTCAGATATTCTAGCCAGTCGTGCTCATTTTTGGGGGGTTTCCTTTGGATCGTCCCCCGACGTGACTCTCTACATCTCATTGCCCCCTCAAAATAAATCCCTTATTTCCAACTTCCAGCCCGAGCCCAAACACTGACTTTATGGGTATTTAAACCAACCATCTTCATCTGTAATTGTGGATGAAGAGTATTTATTGCTCCGGTGGATAACTAGATATATAATTATCTCTTTATAGAGAGACTGTGAAATAAAGCATCTGTCTCCCCCCCAAGACACACACAAAGGCGCCAAAGTTACACATCTGCACAAGCGCTTGTTTTTTTTATTATTTTGTGTTCCACCCAAACTGTAGTCCACAAAGTCCGAGGAACCTCTTCTCAGACCTAAAAAAAAAAAAAAAATCATCTTAACCCAATGAAAAGGCTCTGCCGTGGATTTTTTTTATTCTCTCTCTCTTTTTTTTTCTTTCCTGAATGGGGTTAAAGAAAATACCTATTTACAAAGAGGAGACACGCTGGCTGCCGCAGTTCCGCGTTGTCCTTTTTTATAGGGGAAAAGGGATTTTGGGGTGGATTTCGGGGAAATAAAAAAGGTGGTCGGGGAAAAAATAAGGCGGCTGGGTGCCTCTTTAGGGGCCGAGGGGAGGTCGAGGGGAAGGGGATGCGGTGGGTGAAGAGGATTTCTCGGAGAGGACAGAGGGACACAAAAGGGTCTGCCCGACTATCACCGAGAAGATTTTTTTTATGCAGCGGATAAAGCTTCCCTTCACCCCCCTCTCCCTACCCAGATTGATAATAACTTAGAGAAATTTTAATTTTGCGGGGAAGCTGGGCGACAGGAGCTGCCTCGCACTCACCCCGACATCCCTCACCCCCTATTTCTTTTTCTTTGATCCTTTCCTCTTCTTTTCTTTCCTCTTATTTCCTTCTCTTTTTTCTTCCTCCTCTCTTCTCCTCTTCTATTTTTAACTTTTATTTTTAATCTTTCTTTAATTTTCCATCTCCCCATTGATTTTTTTTCCCATTTTCCCTTTTCCCCTCCGCGGAGCGCTGCGCTGCGCGCTCTGCCTGCGGGAGGAGCCGCCCGCGCTCCCGGCTGGGTGGGCGGGGGCCGCCCTGGCAAAGTGAAGGTCAAGTTAAGGCTCGGGCTCCGTTCCGCGGCCCGTCCGCGCCCCGCGGGCAAAGCCATTGCCGGCGACCCGCCCGCTCAACGCCGCTCCCCTTATTTTTCTGCAAACCCCCTTTCCCCCCCACCCTTTCCAGCCGGCGAGGGGCAGAGAGATGAGCCAAGTGCTGAAATAGCAAAGGAACGATCAATTTTACGGAGCTTTTTTCTCCAAAACCTGATATATTTTTCACCCTTTCTCTCCTCCCCAAGCTGGACTACAGACTTCAAACAAGAGTTTTTTTTCCCCACCTTCTCCTTTTTCTTCATTTTTTTCCCCCCTTCTACTCTTTTCCCAGCAAGATGCAAACCCGTCTGCCGTGGAGGAAATTAAACATCATAAAGAAAAGCCCAATTAAGGTTTAATGTCTGAACGTTACCATTTCCTCCTGAAAACAATGAAGTTCGCTCGGTAAGGCAGAAAGAAAGAAAAAAGAGGGTGGAGGGAGAGGGGCAGATTTTTTTGTCTCGAAGAGGGGGAAAAATGGGCGTAGAGGGGTAATAATTGAATTAAAGGGTGGGGGATTAGGTGGGTGTGGGAGATAATTGGGATTGACCCAAGCTTGTCCGCTATCTGTGCTCGGAAACGGGGATAAATTGAATAAAATAATGTGGATTTGACTCCTGGAAAAGGCTTGAGCAGGGCTTGAGCCCCAGGAGGGGGAAGGGATTAAGAATAAATAAGGAATAACCCAGGGAAATGGGTGAAAAAGGGGGAGCGGGTGGATAAAATCCCCCCCTCAGTCCCTTTACCTCTTGCTCTGCAATAAGTGCTGTTGTCCTTCCCTCTCTCCCTTTCTCCTCACCCCACCTGGAGCTGGTTTCATCCTGAAGCTTTGCACTCCAAAAAAGAAAGAAAAAATAAGGGGGAGGGTTTGGGGGGGGGTAAAAATAAAAGGAAAATAAAGAGGAGGAGAAGCCGAACGCACCCGAAACGGCGGAATCATCCAAACCCTCCGCGCTTGGGCCGTGGGAAAACGGCAGAAAGAGGGAAGAAAGCTCGGCCGGGAGGGGAATTCCGCCGGGTTTGGGTTTGTGTCTTTACACCCCGAATTCCCCCCACTCTGAACCCCAAATTCCCCGCCCCCCCCCTTCTGCCCCCCCCATTGTGAGCGGTGGGTGCTGCCCCTGCGCAGCCGAGCCCGGGCTGGGGATGCACCCACCGTAACGTGGATATTCCCCGTTTTTTGGGGAGGTTTCTGCTCTTTCTTTCTCCTCTAACAGGCAGATCTTTGGGTGGGGGGACCATGGGGTGTCCCCCCGCCCTCGGTGACGGCTCCATAGATGTGACAATGACCGTCCCCACAGCCCCGTGACACTGCGAGACGACCCGACGCTGCAGCCCGACGGCCCCAAAAACACCCAGAGGAGGAAAAAAACGCTCATTTTTTCTTTATTTTTTCCCTTCCGCGAGAAAAATTGCCTTAAATATTCCCCCCTCCTCCCCCCCGATTTTTGCCTTCGAGCAAAGGACACAAATAAATCTGTGTTGAACACCCAGAGCTGGGAAGGGGAAAATCCGCGATTAGCGTAATGGAAAAGGCAATTTTTTCTTAATATGAAGGGATAATTATACAGTTATTTAGGCAATTCTATGCTCTGCTTGATAGAAATATTAACTCAGAAGGCATACACTGGTGTAATATGGCAATGAACGAAGATTTGAGCGTATTTATGGTGTAAGAGCAAATAACTTAGTACTTCACAGAGTTACCCGTGCTATAGACTTGCAATTTTGTAATAAAAAAGGAAAGAGAGGAAGAGATGAAGATAAAGAAAGAGAGAAAGAAAGAGAGGAGAAAAAAATATTCCAGAGGGACCAGAAGGAGGGATTAGAAAAGAGTCCCGTTATTGGGCCGATTTTTAATTCGTAATTTATCGTCTCTCAATACGAGAGGTATTTTAAAGCCAATAAGCTTACTAAAGGAGAAGTTCGGCTACATTAATTTTTTTATATATTCACTTCAATTGAATACGACACCACCAAAATACTCAACCCTCATCCCCGACAAAGGGAAAAATGCGAATATCAATTTTTATTCTGCAGGGGAGCTTGAGGAGCTGCTTGGAGAGGCGATAGAATAAAGCAACTTCTTTAAAAGAGGTTTTTGTGCCCCATTCCTCTGCTTCTCCAAGGGTATATTTTATAGGCGAAGGGCCGCGAGTGTATAGACAGGCAGGTATATACATTAACTCCATAGGTGGATGGAGAGGGGTGGACATTGACATTTTCCACCTTCCACTCCATTTATCTTCTAAAAGCTGGAGATGTGTTTGGAAAACGTCACCCCGTGAAGCAGCTGAAGGATTTTGTTCCATTTTATTCTGATTAATGCGGGGATGGAAGAGAGAGCCCAGCGCCACCCGCCCTCAACTGCGAATTATTGAAGTTTATCCCCATAAACTGTTGAGATTCGCCTTTGATCAATGGTTATCGGAGGGAAATCCATCTTGGTGGTAGCTCTTGTGGAAAAAAAAAAAAGAACAAAACCCACAGTATTAAAAAAAAAAAAAAAAAGAGGGGATGCAGGAGCCAAAGTATTAAAGTGCAATACTTGGAAATGATTTCTTGAGTATTTAAGGATTAAATACCACGCATGCAAACGTGTGTGAGGTTTTCATAAGTCTTGGGGGGATTAACCGCCCGCCTTCTGTTCCGAACTTTGCATTTCGGGGCTATTTGGCTAATAAATGGGTTACCCAACAGAAAATACATTTTCCCTGCCACCATTTCCGACTTTTTTACACCGTTTTGCACATTTCAGTGGCGCTGCTAAAGTTATCAAGAGGGAACGCCTGGCGAATAAAGGGATTTCTTATTTTTGTAAGGTTTGGGTGTGTTTTATATGTCTTTGTGTTTAAATAAGGGGTTTTTAGAGGTTTGGAGGGGAAAAAAAGCAAGAGAGGCTGTGGAACAGAACTAGGTGTTGCTTAACGAGCTCCTCTGGGTTTCCTGTCTCCTCTAAGCTGAATTTCGCAGCGGTTCTAGGAGCTGTGAAGTTTGACTTGAATTCCCCAGTCCTCGCCTGTTCACATGCTCCAACAACCGAGCTGTGCAGGGAAAATAAAGTCAATAAATAGATGGAAACACACGGGCATTGATATTCCACCGCCTCAGCTCTCCCTGCGGACAAGGACCAGAAAATCAAAATAAATGGAAAGGCCGGTTGGCAGTGTTGGTTATATCAGTTCTTATTAAGCCCGACCCTTCTTAACGCCTCTTCGGCATCACTTGTATTTGAATCCGACACATTTTTAGGCCAGACAGTCCCAGCCTTGCCTGCGGTTGGGAAGCACAGTTCAATCTGCTTTTATCTTGATTAAGTCCACATGATTTTGAACTTGCAGCTCAGGTCTAGAGAGATCTAAGTCCTTTTTATTTTTTTTTCCTTCCCTTTGAATTGTTCACAGCTTATATAGTTTTCTTTCGCAGCCTGGCTTCTATCCAATTAAATGTATCTTTGCCATTTGGGGACAATAATATTTTCCAAGCGCTTCCCACTTGTAGCTGTTGCGTCCTCCTTCAGATTTCCGATACACACACACAGTGTCTATAATCTGTTTACTGGCCTGAGTTTCCTCTCTTTTTTTTTTTTAAGTCCATCTGAGCTGTAGCACCGTCGTGGAAGGGAGGGAAAAATCACTTTGAGAACATCTGATAGGCCCAAGTCATTAGACAGCAGAAGTTGGAGTCTATTTAGCAAAAGCAAAGCCCATTTTCTGCAGCTGCTGGGAGATGCATCTACTAAATAAATGCTGTTTGCACCCACTCTCAGTGCATTTTCCCCCAAAAAAGCAGGAGGCAAAGCAACCTCTGATCAACTGGCTGATATAGGGAAAAAAATCAGGGTCTAAGTAACTCATCAGGTATCCTGAAGGCAAAGCAAGTAGCAATGAGTAACGTGCTAAGCCAGGTCGGTATAAAATCTATTATATTTTTATTTATTCTTCCTTTAAAAAATGTTTTTTCTCCCCCTTTCCCTCCTCTAAGTCAATAGTTTCCCTACAGTACGGGCTCGGACAAAGAATTCTTTATGGCAATACTTACAAAAAAGTTTTTGACCGAAGTTGAGAGGTTGCTCACGAATTTACATTCAGTTCAGATAACTCCAGTTTGGGGAGGAAGGCAAAAAAATAATAAAGTTTCTCCCCAATGAGAAGAGAAAACAAAAAAAAAAAAAAAAGAGGAATGATTTATTGAGAAGAGTTCAAGTACAGGATTAACCTAAATCAAAATATAAGTTCAGATGTTTACACAGCGAACGCCAACGCTCACAACTCCAGGTTGGGGATTTTGGTACAACTGCCGCGATGTTTTTTGGTCACGAAATGCTTCGAACATTCCCTGAAAAATTCATGTTAGGAACGCAAAACGCATCTTCCCAGCCTGGAGCCGGTTTGCCTGCTGAAAACGCTGTGAAATGTGTTAAGTGTTTGCACTATATCAGGCAAATGAGTGCGGACTCATGAGCAAGGGGAGGGGGGCTGGATTTGGGGGTGGATTTTGATTATTTTTTTTCCCTTGCACTTTGCTTTTTCTGTAATTTGGGTAGAGAGGAGTCTCCCGGTTGAGATGCCAGGATAAACCTGGGTGTTTATCCAGAGAATTGCAAAAATAGGCACAAGGAGGGACGAGTTCGGTGCTGCCGCTTCGTTTTCCTTCCCTTTGGCTGAGAAATAATCAAGCAAATAAAAGGGAAAACAATCTCCTAGACAGGACATTTTCATCTAGTCCACACAACCATATCGAAACCAGCCAAATCAGACATTTCCTCCCCCATTCTCAAGTTCCCACAGATATTTTTTTTCCCTTTAAAGAGCACAAATTATTTAATTTTCCCCTCCACGCTCTAACCTTTCCCATTCTCGAATAAATGAAGCAGGTTTCCAAAAAACGAAGAGGGTGAAATGATCTGGATGCTTTAAGGTTATGCTTTAAAGTTCTTAGCCCCAGGTTTTTTTTCCTTTTTTTTCTTTTATTTTTTTTTAAGGGTAACCAAAAGGAATGCGAGCCGCCAGCCCTCATTCCGTTTTATGGTGGTCACTTTGGTGGTCAAATTCAAGTGCTGTGGCTCCACAGCTGCCTCTTCTCTCCTTCCTTGCAGGAAACAGGCAAATCCTCTCCTTTAAACCGGGTTTAAAAACCAAACCGACACCAGGGCTTGGCTTAGATGTATTTACCTACGCAGAGCAATAAATTATTCCCGCACCTAGAAGAGAGAGGGCGAGTTCGATGCCACACGGATTTTTGTTGTTTGCTGTTGTGTTAGGGTTTTTTTGGGGGGGGTGTATGTGCTTTGTTTGGGGTTTAAGAAGCTGCTTGGATATTATCTCTTCAACAACACGCTCTAGTTCCTCCCCTGGATGCAAAGCTTCGCGCCTACAGCCTTCTGACGGTATCTGGCTTGGAATAAATATAACCAAAAAAGGATATTTTAGAGCCTTTCCTCTTTTAATCGGAGGGTGAAGATCCTCCAAGCAGGTTACAAACAGGAGGGAATTGGGGAAAAAAATAATGACACCCATAAACAATAGCTTAACATTATTAGTTTGTAGTTAGTATTAATATTGGTCCATAAAAAGCCAAGTTAAAAGACCGCTGACACTTTAATTAAAAGTTTTGACCAAAACGACGTCCAAGTCATAAAATAGAGCAGATTACAAACCTGAAGAAATCCATCTCTGCAGCCAGAGTTCTTGCCCCTATATATATATACGATGAATATATATGGTGAATACGCATATATATTCATCAGCCAAACGGTGCATTAGAGAGGAAAACAGAGCTCGTTTTGGAATTGCAGACATATTTATATGTGTGTGGATCTCTATCTGCACACACACACATCCAGAGAGACTCACACGCCCAGATCCCTTATAAAAAAGGGTTTTATGAGAACGACTCTTCAAATAGAAACCACAAAGCCAGAGACGGGGAGGAGGAAATCCAGAAATTAATGAGAATAAATGATGGTTGTGCCTTAGGAGGATGAAGAAGGCTCCAAGTGAGGAAGAGCTGGTGAAGCCGCCATGTTTCCCTTCAAGATTTCCCTATAAATATATACAAATCCGAGCATGCATCCTGAAAAACACAATTTGGAAAGCCCTGTTGAAACACCCACTGTATTTTTTTTGCCCAGGCATCTTAAAATCTTGCTCGGCTGCAAGGTACGCACTTGCGAGGCTGTTTTCTTCCATTGAAATCAATTCTTTTACCACCTCCCTTTTATTTTTCTTTGCATTGCTGTGAATCGAAGGATATTTATATTTTTAGCAGAGGCTGCAGCCTCCACCCGGTTGCTTGAGGTGCGTTTTCCTCCCCATTTCCCTACATCCCCGCTTAGGAATCGAGCAAACCCCTCCTGGTTAAAACGCCAATAGCAGGTCGGGTACTAGCAAATTAAATAAAATGAAATAGAGGGGAGCGAGGTGAAAAAGGAGCTGCCCAGGGATGCTCAGCACCAAGAGGGACATCCCCGGGCAGGGCTGGGACCCTCTGATGCTCCTTCTTGCTTAATTGGTTATTTTCGTGTAAGTTTACGTATTATGTTTTCGGGGAGCAAAGCGAAAACAGAGCAGCCGTCGAGGCTTTTCTCTCCCTCTAAGGCTCAGTGCTCCAAGGCTGAGATTTGCCTTTTTTCCTTCTTGCTTTTTGAATTTACTGCGACTCGATTTGACAAGATTCTCCCTATAAAGAGCGGCTCACTCTCTCCTGGTGCGTTAGTTTTGTTCGGGCTACTCAGCCCACCACCAAATAGATCCCAGGATGGAGTTTAAATCAGGTTTATGTGTGGATAATTCCATCTTTTTATTTATTCTTGCTTTTACTGGGCGTTTTTAAAGGGATAATTCAAGGGCGAAAAAAAAGCCTAAGTGGCATCCTGTAAAGAAAAGGATGAAAAAAGCGGGGGATGCGCTGCAATATTTTCATATATAGATGAAAGCGGCCGCCTCTGTTCGGCAGAGCAGTATTTTCCACCTCGAGCAGATGATTCCTAATCCAGGTGAAAACCCGATTAGCGCCCAATTGTTGCGGGCAATTTTGCTCCTTCAAGACTAAAAGCGGAGGGATTCCCCTCGGAGCCCGGACCCGCGCAAGTTCCGCGTCCTTCAGGTGCACCTTTCAGAGGGTTTGTAGAAGAGATTTTGTCTTTTTTTTTGTTCTTTCACTAATTAATTTTTGCGCCTAATAATTCTTTGCAAAACTTGCAAAATATCCGGCAGCACTTCGGTATCCCTGTTTTTTTGTATGAAAATACAGAAGGACAGAGAAAGAGGAGCCTCCCGGGGCACAGGCTAGAAGACAAATGACTTTAATATGAATATCTTTTTTAATTCAGCTGGAAGAATAAATGATGAGAGTATTGCTGAAAGTACATTCATTGATTGACAATAAACAATTGCATTAAATATTCAATATGCCACTCTTACGTGATAAATATTTAACCAAACATTAAAGGAGGTTTTCGAATATTTATTAGACATTGACTTAATTCATTTGTTCTGTTCCTTGATATATCACTAATTCGATATCAAAAGTCATTAAGCCAGGCCTGCTTTAACTTTCAAGTTGGAAACTTTACACGATCCCCCGCACACTGTCATTGCTTAAATGGTATATTCTCCATAAAGCATGCCAACTTGCGTGATGTATAGTTGATGTGCACATAGAGATCAAGATAATTAGCGTATGTTAGAAGCTTGTTAATTAGCGCCAACCCCCTCACTCCCAGATAAAGAGATAGATAGAGATTTACTTATAATTTGGCAGCCCAGCTGTGGGAAAAGCTGCAGCAAGGTTCCGAGAAATGTTGGAAAACTTACTTCTGCATCTCCAGCGATTTAATTGAGCTACCTAAAGTCTAACCAGGAACGCTTCTAAGGATAGAAATAGCCGTAAGAATAAATGATATCAATCAGCGAAATTAAAATATTAAAAAAAGAAAGGATGGAAAAACACCGTTCGAGCTCCCTAAGACCCCCCCTCTCCCCCCNAAAAGGCAAGGAAAAAAAAAAAGCAGCAACTTCACAAGCCGCCCCTTGTACTTGTTCTGCTGAGCGCTCGGGAGGGGTGTGCCTTCGGGAAAATGAACACAAATCTGCCATTGATTTTCATAATGTTTCTGCGGTGTTTGCAAACCAATCGTTTGAACCTCTGAGATCTTACCTAAGTGAACCACTCCTACGCATCTAAGTGCTCCAAACTGATATATGACAATATCTACTTTGGATCACGTGTCCTCCGGAGCGACTAAGACGGATAGCGCGTCATCTCGCCTTCCCAAATTTTTTCCCCTCCGCACATCGGATCCAAAACATCTAGCTATAGGAGCAAGAAAAGGAGAAAGATGTTTAACTCGGTGAACCTGGGCAACTTCTGCTCCCAGTCGCGTAAGGAGAGGAGCGCTGAGTTTGGAGAAAGGGCAGGTTGCGCTTCTAATCTCTACCTCCCCAGCTGTACCTATTACGTCCCTGAATTTTCAACTGTGTCATCTTTCTTGCCACAGGCCCCCTCTCGCCAAATCTCCTACCCTTACTCCACCAACCTCTCGCAAGTGCAGCCCGTGCGAGAGGTTTCCTATGGGCTAGACCCCTCGAGTAAATGGCACCACCGAAGCAATTACGCCTCGTGTTATTCCGCTGAAGATCTGATGCATAGAGAGTGCATCCCGCCTTCCACCATGACCGAAATGCTAATGAAAAACGAGAGCGTGTACAGCCACCACCACCACCCCAGCTCCAACCACCCGCCAGCCACGGGATTCTACACCAGCATGAACAAAAACACGGTTTTGCCCCAAGGTTTCGACCGCTTCTTTGAAAACGCTTATTGCGGGGCGGAAAATCCGACGGAGACCTGTCTGCAGAAGGGTGAGGGGAAAGGGGAGGCAGAACCCCAAGCCCACGCACTGTCATCCCGCGGAGAGCAAGGGATGGACCCGGAGGATGAGGAAGAAAACACAAACCCAGGGTCTTCAGCCTCGTCCTCTTCTGTCACCAAGGAAGGAAGCAAAAGCAGCAATTCGAGTAGGTAGAGCAGTAAATGGAAAGGTTAAGGGACTAGCCCGTGTGTTTTGTCGGTCAAATTTTATGTGGAGTTTTATAAGCATTCAAAGGATTTTATTATAACCTACAAAGCTCTTTCTTCCAACGAGAAGAATTTTTACGATGGGAAAAGCTCTTTGAAAAAAATGGAGATGTTAGGCGCAGACACAGTATCTTAGAGTCTGTGAAATTTTAAAAGCACACCATCGTGACAAATATTAACTTTGATCATGAACTTACATGAGCATTTTAAAAGGATTTGGTCCCGGGTTGCTGAGGGTAAAAGGCAATTGGGCAGAACACTACTTTAGCTGCCTGTGCTTTTTTTTAAGGCATTGAGATGCATGCAAAATGCTTAGGGCTTTTTTTTTTTTTTTTTAATTAAAACTGTATGTTGAGCCATTTCTCTTGGTGGGAGTGCAGTGCTAAGGGGGAAATCTGCCGAATTCGCAAGCAAAGCGGAGCGTTTTCTTTGACTTTTCTGTTTAAAATATCATTTATCCTCCTCTAAGCCCAGTGGAGCGTCCAGCTTTTGTCAGGAAGGGCTTTTACCTACGCGGTTGTTTGCTTGGGTCTTGTGGGTGGTTTTGGGGTTGTTTTTTTGCGTGCACTCCCATTTTCTAGGCAGTCTTAGAGGAGTTTCGTTTTTTTTTCAAGGCTGAATCCAGGCAACTTTGCAAGTTGGCGTTCAGCGAGGGGCTCTTTTGGGAAGAGGGAGGGTTGGTTTGTTTTCCCATTTGCTTTCGTGGTGCAGAGTCCCCCTTTTGCAGCTCAGATGCGAAGTTCTTTTTCACTTTGATTCCTTTTTGCGTGTGTGGCGAGGACTGGAGTTAATCAAAAACTTATGCGGAACATAATATCTAGTTCCTCTAATTCCAACCTTGCTCATGCTGTTTCTATACAGATAACAGATTTGCAGCTGAGCGTGGATTTCTCCCCCCCATTCAGCCTCTTTAAACCCTGCTCCAGCAGCCTGTTCTTTATTTTAAAAAATAACCTCTCTGCACCGAAAACGTGCCTGCGTTAAGCCCTGTGCAGTGGGAAAATAATTAACACCGCGATCCTTAATAATCTCACCTCTGCTACCCCTAACAATAGGCGAACTGCTGGAAGATATCTCCCCCTGCACTAATAATCGGAATTATTAAGGTGCTCCTATAGTTGTGAAGATGAGTCTGTGTCTTGTATTTCCTTGGGATATTTACTCTGCCTTCTGTTTTGTTTTTTAAGGTGCTCCCAGAACGAGGAAGAAGAGATGCCCCTATTCGAAATTCCAGATCAGAGAGCTAGAGAGAGAATTTTTCTTCAATGTCTATATAAACAAAGAAAAAAGGCTCCAGTTGTCTAGGATGCTAAATCTTACTGACCGACAGGTTAAAATCTGGTTTCAGAACAGAAGAATGAAAGAAAAAAAATTAAGCAGAGACCGCCTGCAGTATTTCTCTGGAAATCCCTTGTTGTGAACATCTTTTGCAATCCCCTCTGCTGGTGAAGTGTTGGGGTGAGGAGGAGCAGAAGTGGCGAGCGCGGGTTTGCCCTTTGAGTCGACAAAGCAACCTCAAAGTTTAAGCCTTTTCGTTACTTACATTTCTATGTCTGGGACAGGAACAAAAGGAGCGAGATTTTCTTTCAGTTCCCGCTTCAAGGACTTGAATTCCACGAACATTTTATTTAATTTTTTTCCCTTTTTTCCTTTTTTTTTTCTTTCCTGAACAGGTTGGGATTCCTCTTTTTTTTAATTATTATTATTATTTTTATTGTTATCATTGCTTAGGCACCCTGTCCAGTTGAATCAATCGCAGTGCTGTGTGTTGCGGTGGTTTCAATCCGCAGCTGTTATCACAAGAGCGGCCAAAGTCTCCCTGTAGGATCAAATCACTTTATCTGGGGTGAGTGTGTGTGTGTGTGTGAATGTCCTTCTATGTGTGTGTGTGTGCGCACATTCACACCCACCCATTATTTCCACCTCCTCCGTCCACCCTTTCTATCTAAAAATATATATATGCGCATATATATGGGCGTGTGTGCGTATATATCCATATATATGTTCTCTGCAGTATCATTTCTACATTTGGAGTCGGGGTGGCGGGGGGGGGGAAATCCAGGCGAAAATACATTTACAATCCTGTCTCTGAAATGGTTTGTAAATAAATTTCGTATTTTTTTTTTCCTTTTCTGGAAATGGGAGACAAAGAACAAGAGGGAAAAAAAATCCTGAAAAAAAATAATAATTAAAAAAAAAAAATCTTTGTGTATGTAAAGTGAGTCCCCAGGATACTCTGTGAAATTCTGTGGCAAATAAAGACGTTGCAAGCTGTTCTACATTATGATTTTATTTGACCATTTTATTAGAATTTCCCCTCTTAAAAGCCTCTTTGCGGTCATTGTGGTGTGGGTTTCTTCTCTAGGAGTTTAAATACCTGAATGCATAGCAGAAATATCATCATCCATATTCATGGGACTCGCTGCAATCTGCTCTAATAGGACTGATATTAATACGAACCCTCCACCTTGGAGTGCACGTTGGGTGTGGAATTCATTGTATCCACCAGTGAACTGAAATTTATAGGATTTTTCTTGGCCCAGTAATCCTCCTCTGAATTTGGCTCCAGATGCCTTTCGCTGTTTTCCGGTTGTAGTTAATCTTCCTGCATTTTCCTGAGAACAATATATTAGTCTTCTTAAAAAAAAAAATGAATGAAACTCTAATTACACCGAGAAACGAGCTGCATTTCCATAAGTCAAGGATACCTTATACCTACAAAGCACAAATGCAAAGTCAAGTCCTTAAATTCCTGCTTAAGGAAAACAAGTTCAACTCCCAGGCACAGGGCATTAAAGTGATTTTTTTTTTCTTCCCCCCCCTCCTGTTTGCACAATGACTTTTTTTTTTTTTTTCCCCCTCGCTATGTCCGAAAGCAACACAACGTTTTCGAGGACAAAGAAATCCCGGAGATGCCGTTGGTGACGTGGTGCATGTATTTTCTGTAAATACGACAATTTCGGAAGGGATTTTTTTTTTTGTTGGGGTGGGTGTTCTCTATGTTTGAGGTTTCCAATCTGGATTTTCTCCTGCTTTCTGATGGGATTGTGCATATGGACAGGGCGGGGGGGACACAAGGAGAGGAGAATAACCCCCCCGCAGCCAAGAGACAGCACATTCTCTTCCCATCCATTCACCGTGTTCTTGTAAAAATTCTCATACTCGCTTTTAAATACAACCCTGTTGAATGAAAAAAAAAAACCAAAACCAACCTTCGATGGTGTCTTCTGATTTTATTTGACAACGGTAGGGGGGGGGGAAATGATAAACCCGCATAAAATGCTCTTCGTTTGCACCCATCTCAACACCCCCCCGCGCAATTAAATGCAAACTTGAGGCTTTCAGGATAGACCCGTCTCGGTTGCACTGCGATATGATCTTGAAAGGATGTTCAGAGACATGTTTTTAATTAAAAGAGTGGGAAAGGGGGGAAAAAAAAAAGGCGGGGGGGTGGGCTCGGTGGATGGCAAAACCTTTATTTTCTGTATATTTATTTTTTGCAAAGCCTGCGAGCTGAAAGGACGCCTGTCCCCGGCCTAAAGGTCTCGCCCTAAGCTTTACGTTGAATAAACTAAGAGTAAAAAGGGGATTTCTTTTTTTTTTTTTGGTAGGGTTCAAAGTAAAATAGACAAGATGAGGGTAGGAACCATCTTCCTGGCAGATGTAGCTGCACGCCGGGACCAGCCCGAGGAGGGGGCTTGTCCTCCACCCCCCAGAAAAGGGAAAAAAATAGGAAAAAAAAGCACCTTTCTTTAATGAGTGTTTGCCAAACCTTCCCAAGGTTAGGAAAACTAAAGAGAGGTGCAATAAGGTGAATATCGGGAGGTCAGAAGCGGCAGTTAATGCTCCGTAACAGCAGCGGCTGTCCGGACAAAAGCGGCCAGTCTAGACATTGTAATAAAGACTGCAGCACTAAACAGCTTAATTTTTCTTAATTACCCCGTCTGGCTAAAGGAAAAGACTTCCGCAGTAAATAGTAAACAAATAAGGGAGTCTTGCCCAGGGAATTTATTTTTTTTTCCTCTCTTCTCTCTCCCCCTCCCTCTTTTTCTCTCTCTCTCCCCCCCCCGCACTTTTCCAAGGCTCCAGTTCAACTGCAGCACAATGAAACTGTAGGCCTAGTTCAAAGTTTTCGCGAGCTAAAATGGAATGCTAGTTGTAAAATCCAAGTTTATAGACCATGTGGGAGTTTACAGCAGCATTAAGCATCAGTGCCATGTAGGAAAAGGGCTGTTAATGTTCTGGGGAGGTTGGGGGGGGAAAGAAGGGGCTGGCGGAGGATGGGGAGGGGGGGTCACTGAAGATGCTTTGGGTACCACAATGGGGGTACAAGAAGGATAAGGTTGGGACATATGTATGTCGACAACCCGGTGTGCGGGCACCTATATGGAGGGTGATATATGCGGCTTTTTTTGGGGGGGTGGATTCCACTGAAGCCAAAATTCGCCATGGCGAGGGGTTTTCCGAGGCAGGCTGGGGGATGCAGGGGTGGGAGTGAGCCCCACAGGAAGAAAAATGTGAATATATGATGTCTTTGAACTTCAATAAAGTCAAGTCCATCACCTTTAACCCTTTTGTAATAAAGCGGAATCAGAGAGGGTCGCGGCTCCCCGGCCGCCCCGCCCCCAGGGAGCCGGGGGGGACACCCACATTTTTCCCTCGAAAAAGAACGGACAACAACAACAAAAACCCACCCAAAACAACCTCAACCTCTAATTTTGAACCCCGCGTGGCGTTTATGATGCTTAATATTTAACTCAGCCGCGCAGCATTTAATGCATTTCCAAGCAGGTTTCACACACACTCTCTTTATTATTGTTATAAACCTTTTGATATCTTAACGCATGAAAAGTTTTTATAACTTTGTTTGGCGTAAAAGTTTTACAAGTTTTTCCTTTTTTTTTTTTTTTTTTTTTTAATTCCCAGCACGCATTTAGTCTTTTCCATCAACTTTATTCCTACCTCGGATGTCCATCACAATAAAACCTCCCTCATAGGCTGGGGAGCTCGCTCTGTGCTCTACGTTAATGACACCCAGACTAATTACGAAGGCCCTTTCCATGTGACGTACAAAACACACCAACCCAACCTGTTTCCTATTGCTCCCTGGATTTCATACACAACATATTGGAAGCAGCTCTGGGTGACTTGGTTGTGAAATATTGCAGAGAGGGAAGGAGACGAAGGGGCCGGCTTCTAATTGGCTTCTTGCGGGATAGTAGTATTCACTTATGTTGGCTTCTATACAAAGCAGATTAATTCTTTTTTTGGGGGG
>VWYH01000654.1:78723-90485 GCA_013399365.1 Pampusana beccarii | reverse complement strand
AAAAATAAAAAGGAAAAAAGGAAAAAAGGAAAAAAGGAAAAAGGAAAAATAAAGAAGAAAGAAGAAAAAAAGAGAAGAGTGCTTGGGGAGGGGGATCTGTAAGAGCTGCAAATGCTGGATTAAAGGGTCCAGACATTCTCGTGGTGTTGGGCCTTCTCAGCCACACGCACACGCACCCACAGCACCCACGACCCCCCCGCAGCCCCCGAAGGTGCCAGGGCAGGAGCTCCTAAACCTGACTGTGTGATAAAGCGAAACCTCCTTGGTTGGCGTCTGAATAAACCAAGTCCAGCCGGACAACTAGAGAGCCGCACAAAAAAAAAAAAAAAAAAAAAAAAAAAAAAAAAAAAAAAAAAAAAAAAAAAAAAAAAAAAAAGCATGAAAATCCGTCCTTTTTGATCATTTCCACCGTTTTTTTGACCTTGGTTTGCAACTTCGCCAGAGATGGGATTTCGGGAAAAAAAAAATTTAAAAGGAAAAAAAAGGTCAAGAAGAAATTCAGTGATTTTGGCAAGTGGAACTCCAATCGCCCATCAATTTGAGCTAATCCTCGCCTGTGGATCCGTGGGTGAATTCATTTATTTGGCTACGAGGAACTTTTATAGGAGCAATTGCTGTTCCCGAGGGAGAAGCAGCAGCAATTCCCAAATCCCGGAGTCCTCTCCCAGGGACCCTGGTGGCCCATAACTTTGCAGAAAAGGCGATTAAATTGGTTTTCCTAAAGCACCGCTCTGCCGAAGGGAGACCGGCGGCGAATTTGCTGCTGAAATATTGAAAAGCCACCGGCAAAAATTAAAAAATAAATTGTATTTTTTTTAAAAAAGAAGGGGAATGAAGGGAGGAAGTGGGATAAAACTTTGGGGAAGGAATTGTGGATTTTAGGCAAAGCGTTTGGAAACTTGCCGTTTGGTTTTAACACCCCCCCTCCCCGAATATAAATAGCTGCCTAAAAATCAATAGGCCCTCCAAAATAGACACCCAAAATAAATAGAGCCTAGAAGATGAATAGATCCTAAAAGATGAATAGAGCCTAAAAAATTAATAGAGACTAAAAAATTAATGGAGACTAAAAAATTAATGGAGACTAAAAAATGAGTAGAGCCTAAAAAATGAATAGAGCCTAAAAAATAGACCCCCCAAATAAAGAGATCTCAACAAATAAATAGACCCTCAAAAATAATCCCCCATAAAGAAATACCACCCCCCCCCCCCCAATAAATAACCCCTCCAAATAAAGGGGGGGGGGGGAGAGGAAAGCTCAGGAATGTATGAAAAATATGATTTCTATGATTTTGCCCCAAAATGGCGGCTCCTTGAGGCCTGGCTGGAGTTGGGGCTGCAGGATGCGCAGCACATGTGAGATGGGAGCACGTTCTTCTGCTTTTGATAACTTCGAAATTACAACATGAAACCACCAGAATGCGGTTTGCAACCTCATAAGGCTGCTTTTTTTTTTTTTTNTTTTTTTTTTTTTTTTTAATCTGAAGTGGAGGATTTAGGTTGGAGCAGATTGCTGATGGAGTCCATAAAAGAACTTGATTCATTTTGGGGGGAAAAAAAAAAAAAGGATGAAAGAAAAAGGAAAGGAGGGGGAAGAGTGAATGTAAACATCGCAATTGTTTATGTGCTACAAGTAGCGAAGTAAATTCGTTCGTTTTAATTGTTAAAAAGCGGCCTAATTCCTTTCTTTGAATTAAGTGATACACGCTTAAGCAAATCTGCAGGCTTCTGCTTTAAAGATGTGCTTGATATAAACCGTATGTGACTGTACAAATGACGGTTAAACCAGCCCAAAGCCAAGATTAAGCAAACGGGAGATCCTCGAGGGTCCTTCCCGGGCTCAGCACTGCAGGTGTGGGAAAAAAATATTTAAAAATAGATTTGAAAAGGAGAATTACGGTGTTTTTTAAATAAAATGTTCTCCCCGCACATACGTTTCTCAGTGCTCTCCACCTCTGCCTGTGTTTGGGAGGGGGAGACCCTCAAATTTAGGCAAATATAGCAAAATACAGAGGTCAGGCTTTAGCTCCACTGTCTCCAGTTTATTTCCACGCTATAGGGGTGAAATTTGTGTTTTTTTTCATAATTTTTCTCCCCTAATCGCTTATTTCTCAAGGAGAAACGTGAGTGTTAATCGCCCGTCCTCTCGGTGCTCTCCAAATTCTGTTCAAATTCTAATTGCAAGAATAATGTTTGTTTTGAGGAGCTCAGCAGACCCGCGTCGCCGCTTCAAAGACGCCTGTTCAATTATCAGCGTTTTCACAAAGTTTGAAAGGAATCATTTTTCCTATCGTCGTAAGTGAAAAATAGGAATTCTTTGAGGTTTGCTCTTAACTTGCAGGGCAGACCCAGATTTTAGCACGTCCTTCATTGTTTTCAATTTTTACCTTTCATCGTTACTCTTCGCCTCTTTCAACTGAACTTTTTGTCTGGTTGGTTGGGGTTTTTTTTAAACTCTATGAAAAGGACTCTCCAAAATCCACATTACCGTCAACCGCTCGCTTATTTTGCAGCTTAAAACCCGCAGCATCTCCCAGACCAAAAAAAACCCCAAGCAAAACCACTTCTAATTTTCCAAACGTGCAATAATCCCCATTTCCAGAGCTCCCAACCAGAATTCCCCACCTCTGCCATTTTTTTTTAATGGGGGAAAAGGAGGGGGAATATCAAAGTTTGTTAACGCGGTTGGAAAATTAAAGGAAACATTTCAACACTGAATAAACTCCTCCAAAATCCCCGTGTCACATCGTTGTGCTCTGTCACTCTGCCCGTTCTTGCTTATATATGAATTATATTTTCCAAATTTCACCTCTATGATCAAAGGGGAAGGAAAAAGGGTCCAAACTCCATCCAGTCCATGGGTGCTATGTTGGGGGTAGAAAAGCTTGAACATGGTTTTCAATACCACCTCAAGGAACATAATATCATTCCATAATTCTTTGACTTAAGTTACTCAGAAAGAAGGAAGCGGAGTAAGAGGGATTGTAAAGTTTGATAGATTTCTTGTGGTGATAGTTTACAGTTTCTAAGCCAACATATAAAAGGCGTGGGTTTTATTTTTGCATCGCTGTTATTGTACTCCAGTGTACTTTGTCATAAATCAGAATTATTTCCGCTACAACACGGGGCATAATACCGGGCAGAAATACAAATTTAAGGTAATCATTAAAGTGCTGCTACCAAATACTTCCTCGAAGCGAAAATGAATGTTTGTCATAAAAACGTAACAAAACTTGGTAAAAAATACAATGGGCATAAGAAGCGCTTTCTCCACATAACTCACGGTTAAATAATTAGATTGAAAAGGGGACAGGTAAAATATTCCGGGGAAGCCTGAGAGATGCTTTGTCTTGGAAACTGGAGGCATTTATATACTCCTCGGGGTGATGGGCAGAAAAAAAAAGGGTTTTTTTGGCATCTTTTCTCCCCCCTCCCCATCCTGAGCACGGATTTGGGGACGTTTTAGGGCAATTGCTTTGGCTGTGGCGCTGGGGGCAATGGGAGGACGCGGGGACAACCCCGAGTATCCCCCCCCTCGGGGGATCAGAACCTGCGAAATGAGGCCAAACCCCCACTTTTTGTGTGTGCCTTGGAGTTCAAGGGGTAAAAAGCCTAAAAAATCCTGAGGTGGCCCAAGAAAGGCCGGGTTGAAGGCGTGGGGGCGGCAGCGGCTGAGCATCCATCGGTTACGTGTCTCTGGTTCCCCTACAAGTGTGTAAAATTCAAAGTAGGTTATTAAAGTCCTTACCACGGGTAGACTCTCTCCTTTTAAGTTTTAATAGCATTTGTTCGTATTTATTTTCTGTAATTAGAGTAAAGCATTTTTCCCAACGGGGGTTCCACTTAGGCTGATGAATTTTATTTCTCTTTCCATTAATGACCCATGTTTATCATACTTCTAATTATTTTTAACTTTAAACAATATTCGGTCTCCTGGAGACGCCTCTGTGCTGCTTCCTAACGTCAACTTTCCTATTTCCATGGCCAAAAAACCTATCACGGTGAAGTTTCAAGATTTATTCAGGCCATATTTTTATGAACAATCTGATTTTATATTTACTCGGCCCCTTTTGCTCCGGAAGACGCTGATCAGCAACTCACCAAACAGGCTCGAAACCCTCCAAACATTTGCATCCCTACCTTGTGCTGGCAAAACCTGGCAAACAAAACGCCTGTGAACGGTGTAAATCTTTATTTTATACTCACAACGTTTACACATTCATAAAAGATGAGGTTTCCAGCACCGTTTTTTCCTCTTTCCAGCAACCTGGATGGGGATTTTTTTACTCGAGATGCTCTTGAGAAGCGCTTGGTTCTGCGGAGAAGCAAATTCGAAATGATTGAATGGCACGTTTGATGTGCTCCGTGCAAGTCCTTCGTATCTCCTTCGACAAAACCACACTCCAGAATACAGGGCGGATTTAAAAAAAAAATCAAGAAAACATATTTAATCTTTAGGCAGACAATGCAGGAAACTATGAGGTCAAATTTTGGTGTCCCCCAAAAAGGCACATGTGTAACTGTTCGACTGAGCAGCATAAATTATTGGCACGCCACATCAGCTGCAAAAATAAAGTAGAAGAGGGGGAAAAAAAAAATCAAACCGGGAGGGGGGAGAAAAAGCAATATAATACAAAATTGCGTTGGTCTTTAATTTCATCACCTATAAATGAGAAAATATTGGCTCCCACACTAAAGTTTTATTCTTTGCTTATAAATATTATGTGGAATTTTCGTTGGATATCATAAAACTGAACGATTTCTATCAAACTGTTTTAAAAAGACCTATGCAGATAACACAAATAGAGGCAATAAAGTCGCAAATAGCTTTCCAGGGGAACCAAATGGCGTCTGAAGCCTCCGAAAGCTTTTGCTGGGCTGGGGCAGGAACACACGAAATAGGATTTATGCACTTTTGAGGCTTTTTCGGCCTAAGATATTGAAACTTGTCCCACTTGATGCGGAGAGAAGACCCGCAAAGGCTCTTGAAAGTGAAGTCGAGGGGAATTTTACAGCCCAGCTTTGGAAAATCTTTGGGAAAACAGGTTTGCAGACGTGAGAATATTTAAGCAGGACTTTGCTCTAAACCGTTACAAATCACCCCAAACGGTCAAGTTCCACTTTCCCTGCTCCTATGTACTTCTTTTTTTTACACGAATTTGCTCCCTTTCTGTTTTTTTTTTCTCTCTCTCTCTTTTTTTTTTTTTAATGAAAGGTGCCGTTTTCTTTTTGTTTCCCTTGAAAGTGACTCTGAACCCGTCTCTTTCTAATCGTAATGATCTTGAAATTCCGGGCTATCTCCCTTTTTATTTATTTATTCCCCATTGCCCTAATCCGCCTCTTCACCTAAAATCAGACTTCACCCACAGCTTTGAACATGCGGGGGAAAATACGAAAAACAACACACTATAGAGCTTAATTACTACACGATTTAGAAAATAATAAAGATAATAAAGGGGGGGGGGGGGGGGGCACGATAAACACGGAGGTTTAAATTCCGTCGTGTTTAAGCCACCGAAGATTTAAAATTGAAAACTCAAGCTGCCATCGCAGCGATTTGCGCCACAGAAGAGGAAAGAGGGTTTATTGGAGAGAAAAGTAACTTTCCTCGTGAAATCACCCCAGGAATAGAAGAGTAAATCAAATAAAACCCGAGCAAATCGGGAAAGTTTCAGTTTGCGAACCTTTCTGCATTATATTTAGGGAGTCCCAGGTTGGATTATTCCCCCCCCAGTATTTTCCGGAGAGAAAGAGGGAGCAGACAGACAGACAGACAGGAGGGGAAAAAACCCACCACACCACCGCAACTCTTGCAGTTCACCAGCTGAAAGTCGCTCCTTTTTCACAAATTCCACCTCTTTTTTTTTGCCTCTCCACGAGGATTTTTTTTTCTCCCCCTGCACAATACCACACATGCCATTTTAACCCAGCAACTTAAGACAGTTCGGGAATGAAAAGTGGATAATTAAAAAAAGCTGTCTCCGCAAAGGCAGGGAAGGCGAAGCTGCTTTGCTGCGGGAGAAAAGAAAAAAGAAAAAAGGGAAAAAAGAAAAAAAGCAAAAGGAAAACAAAGCAAAACTGGATTTTCACCGTCTTTTTCTTCATTTAAAAAAACTGCTTGGGAAATATCCAACCTGCTCTAAATAGATTCAGGGATTCGGGGAAATGCCTGGCTGAAGGGTCTCTGAATTATTCCCCAATTTCCCCCCCTTTTTTTTTCCCATGTCTCTCTCAAAACAGCCAAAACAAAGCGGCGCCGAGTGCATCACCCTCCGCACCCCCAAACCCCATCCAGCCCCCCACCCAAAACCCCAAAGAATTATAAGAAACATCAAAATAACGGCAAGAAGCAGCAGCACAGCAGCGGCTGAAGCCAGAGCTCTGCTGGGGAGGGGGAGGAAGGCGCAGCCGAGCGGGGGAAGGACAAGGAGGGGGGGTGTCAACAATTAAAGATCTCAGTCGCTTTTGGGGTGGCAAAAAAAGGCAGTTGCAAGAAAGCAAGAGGGTGAAAAGGTCGGGGTGGGTTGGGGGAGATATTTTAATGATTTAATTTTTTTCAAATTAATTTTTAAATTTACATTTCCCCCCTTGCCCCCCAATTTTAGGAATTTCGAAAATATCTTTTTTTTTTACGATTTTTTTTCCGCCCGCTTGTCCTTTCCTCCCCCCTCTTTTTTTTTTTTTTTTTTCCACGCGTGGCACCGTTGGTAAACAAACGGGCGGGGGCCCGGGGGGGCTTTGCCTTTGTTCAACGTGAAGGTCCCGGCCCGGTGCTGCCAGATGTCGCTGTTGCTCCACGGTGCCGTTCCCGGTCCCGCCAACTTGACCCCCGTGACGTCGCCCCCGTCTGAATCATCAAGGCCATTTTCAATCCTCATTGGCCTGGGCATCACGTGGGGGGGGGTGGAAAGGGGGGGGGGAAGAGCGATGCGTGGATAATTATGGTGCTTGATATTTTTTTTTTTTCCCCCCTAAAAAAAAGATGTCAGCCCCTGGCTGGAGTATTCCTCCTTAAAAAGCCTCTCTGAAAATGTCATGTCCCAACAATGTGACTTCTAACTCGTTTTTGATGGACTCGTTGGCCGGTACCTGTAGAGGGGAGAATTATTCCTCCAGCCAAGGGATGTACATGCAGCCTGGGAGCGATTTCAGCTGCGGAGTCATGAGGAACTGTGGAATTATCCCGTCTCTTTCCAAAAGGGACGAGGTGAATAGCTCTACCTTAGCTCTCAGCACCTATCCATCTTACCTTTCGCAGCTAGACACTTGGTGTGACCCCAAAAATACGTACAGGATCGAGCAACCTGTTGCAAGACAGCTCCCATCCTGCTCCTTCCCAACCAATGTCAAGGAAGAAAATGTTTGCTGTATGTATAACGCTGATAAAAGAGCCAAAAATGCCACAGAGCCAACCCTCTACCCCAACCAAATGCCTGAGTCTTGCCTAAATGACCATGAAGTCCCCGTTCCCAGCTACTACCGAGCAAGCCAAGGTTACCCCTCCATGGAGAAGACGTCAAATTGCAACAATCCAAATGAGTTTGAGGCAAGTTTTGAAGCCAGGGCGAGCCTGAACCCAAGGAATGAGCATCTGGAACCAGCACCACCACCTCCTCCACCACCTCCTCCGCCTCCCCCGCTGGCGAAAGTGAATTTCCCCGAAAACACAAAAGCAGAGCAGATCCAGAACACGGCCAGCAACGAAATTAAAACAGAAAAAAGCGCCCCAGCACCTAAAATCAGCCCTTCGGAAGCAGAGAAAGACCTGAGTAAAAACACTGACACCAGCACTGATAATTCTGACAATGAAGCGAAAGGTAAGGGAATCGTTCATTACCAGTAGCTAATTTCGGCAATTAGTAGTCATCCATAGCTAATAAGAGCAATGCGAATATGCAGGAATGTGCTCGCTATCCTGCCAACTTCTCCTCCAGAAATTGGCACAAGAATGTTCTGTATTGTTGCTGTCTTTGGGGGGAAAATTATTCTTCCTAGAAAGGTTGGTGTCGCTTGTGTTTTGTGTGGTTTTTCCTTTTTATTTTTTTTTTTTAAATATATATATATGTATATTAGAGCTGAGAAAAAGGAGCAGGGAGCTATTGGAGAAGTCGCCCTCGTCCTGTTTATATGGAGAAAATTTGCTGTGCATGTACTTATAAAAAAAAAAAAAATGGTCCTTGCCATCAGAATGTGAAAATATGAGGCGGTTTTGCTCTGAAATCGCAGAGACTTGGGGTTTGTTTGGTTGGGAGGGGGGTGTTGTAGGGGGGGATTGTGTTTTTTAAGGCAGATGAACCCTGATTTCTCCCCCCCCCCCGCTTTCAGATCGCTTTCTATGCAAATGCTTTATTTCCGTGTGCGAAGCGAAATTGTCTCCTTTGGCTTTGCTCGGTGTTGAAGTGCGTTAAAAATATATGTAAAAATTCAACTGCGTAGGGTCTAATTTTCAGTTGCAAACATCTCAGGCTGGAGTTGTGCACTGTGGCTCATTTCATGGCTTGGAAGCTCGTTGGGAGAGGAAAAAGCTGCTTTTCTTTTTTTTTTTTTCCTGGCGAATTGAGGTCTTGTTTGCGAAGGCAGAAAATGTTTCTGTGTGTTGAGCAGATGTTTCAAGTTTGCGATTGTCTGCAAAGAGGCTTCCATTGAACACATTTTATTTTCATTGTCGAGATTGCATATGGCTGGAAATCTCTGTGGATGTGAATATTCGGGTTTGTTTCTGTCTTAATTTGCAGCTGGGTGGATTCAGAGGCTTCTTGCAGGTCAATAAGTGAGGATGATGTGAAGGGATGGATTGAATTTCCCCCAAAAAGTTGGTAGAAAATATGATTCGTGCCTATGCAGGGGGATTGCGTGGTTTGCCTGTGCTATGTGGATTAAAATATCCGGGTCTGAGCTATAATTAGTGCTGTGGCAGCACCAGGATGGCCGGGCTATATGGCGATGTATGTGCATATGGGGCTGCACGCATGTGGGTCGTGTGTGGACCCCCCCTCGCTGCACACAAGCACCAGCAAAACCTGTCACTTGGCGTTTCCCCCCCCCCCAAAAGAAAACCAAAAAAACCCAAAAACCACACCAAAAAATTGGCCTTTAAAAAGCAAACACTTCTTTTTTATTATTATTTCTTCTCTTATTTTTTTTCCTCATTCCGTATCCAAAGGAAACTGATATTATCTGACACTTGAGTTACAATTACACACACATACACCAAAAAAAAAGGCAAAGTCAAGGTTATCAAAACCCCTGCAAACTTATCCGCACAAAGAACCTTCAACGTCCACGCCAAGAGAGGTTTTGGTGGGAGTGAACCCGACAGGAGGATTATAGTGGGTTGGATTCGTAAATAAATACGGAAATAAATACAGATAAACTCTTGCTTTTGCTTCAGATGGTAAATTCAAAATGGGTGCGTGGAGAAAGACGGGATTTCCCCGATTTTTTTTCCTTTCTAAAGGGCATTTCGTGGTGTTCGCAGTGTTTTCAAATGGTCAGATCCAATTTGGGGCGGATTTTGTTTGCTTCTGTTTGTGTTGCTGCCTTTAAAAACCTTTTCTAGCTTCTGTTTTCGTTTATGCCGAACCTGGTTTTTATTATTATTATTCGTGCAGAAGGTAAGAGACCTTTCTCATGTAATTTAAGCATTGTGGGGGTGATAATGTTTCCAAGAGGATTTCCAGGGTTGGGTGGCATTAAATGTTTTCTGCAACCGCCAAAGTGGGTCCTTGTCACACCAGCACATTTTGAAGGTGCCTTTGGCTTAAATCCAGGTTTTTTCTTTGCATTTTCCCGAGGAGGTTGCTACAATTGCAGGATTCGCTTGGCTTTTTCTTACGGTTTAATCCCCAAAATCTTGGCCGGCTGCTGGTGCCAGGATTTTCTCATGACCAAATTCAAAGCTCAAGTATTTCGCTGTGTTTATTTATGGACGTGTGAAATACGTTTGCCTTTGCAAAGTGTATGTGTGCGTACCCAGACGGGTGTGTAGAGTGAGGAGAGTGTAGATGGGATTACAATTACCTCCCGATTTACCTATTTGTGCCCACTCAGCTCATAAAGGCAAATCTATTTCATACAACTCCAGCTCACGGAAAATACACTTGACGGAAAAGCTGCTCGGGATATCTCCGGGACGAGTAAAAATAGGTTGATTTTCCCCCCAAAACAACACGCCTTTAGGCACATATTTCAGCTCGCGGCTCATTCTGAAAACCCAAATAAATTGGGTTTTTTGGGGGTGGTAAAGGGTGACTTGGGGAAGCCACAAGGACTCCGAAAATCACATTGCTGATCTCAGGTTAATTTTAATTAGTGGTATTTTAAGCCCTGGTGAAGACAGAATAGATTCACCCCGGAGTGGGGAGCGCGGAGCGGGGCTTTTCCGCCGGAGAGGTGGAGGTGTGCGCTGCTCCCACCCGTTTACTCACAGGCACCGAATGCCTTAAACCACCCTCTTATCTCCCCCAAATCTGCTCTTCCCTCCCTAAAACCCACAGGAGAGCAAGTCAGCCCCACTCCCTTTTTTCTGCCCAGAGGCAAGCTGCCTTTTCATCCAAAAAAATAAAAAAATAAAATATACATATACACACACACACGTTTTTTATTTTTTTTTTCCCCCCCAAGAAACTGCTTTGCCAAATGATGCAATCGGGTAAGTTCTCTTTCCCATTCCCCGGATACTTATGTAACGATGTTATTTTTAACAGAGGATATAAAGGCAGAAAACACTACAGGAAATTGGCTGACAGCAAAGAGCGGAAGAAAGAAAAGGTGTCCGTACACCAAGCACCAGACGCTGGAGCTGGAGAAGGAATTCTTGTTCAATATGTACTTGACCCGTGAGCGCCGCCTGGAGATTAGTAAAAGCATTAACCTGACAGACAGACAAGTCAAAATCTGGTTTCAAAACCGCAGGATGAAACTCAAGAAAATGAACAGAGAGAACCGAATCCGTGAACTGACTTCTAATTTTAATTTCACTTGAGTGTGCCCCAGCCCCCTGTGCAAGCGAGGGAGAGGGGAGAGAGAAGAAAAGGAAAAGGAAAAGGAAAAAAAAAAGGGGAAAAAAAAAAAAAGGAAAAAAAAATGAAAAAAAAAAAAAGCCTTGTGCAGCTGGGGGGGGTATTTTATTTTAATTTTTTTCCCCCTTCCTCGGTATAACTGCAATGCGTGTGCAAAAATGAAAGGACCTCAAGTCATTTGGGTATTTACAGTTTGTAGAGAGAAGATGCAGCGGTAGGAGCATGAGGGTATATATTGCATCCGTGTTTCTATGTAAAATAAAGATGGAGATGGTTGCTAAAAACCACCTTATAAAATGTTTAAGTTATTTACGTGCAGCACAAAGCAGAAGGACCTTTCTCTATGCATTTTATGTTTAGGCTAATAGATGCGTCCAAAAGTTTGCTTTTCATATTCTAGTGTAGTCTGCCTATTGTATAATAAAAATGACTAAAAGATGGATTTCATAGAAGTGTCTGTAAATTAAAGTTGCAGTGGGAACATGCTCACATCCTGTAGTTATGCAGTTTCTTCCAATGAAGTGATACTATCTACCATATATTTAAGGCAAAAAAAAAAATTAAAAAATAAAGCAGTATTGGTATCTTATTATGAAAAAGTCCATTTCTCGTGGCTGTGTTATTTAAATATATTCTGTATGTGTTATACTTTGCATGTATCTTCCTTTATGGAGCAAAATAAATTTCATAGAACCGTGTACAAGTGGGTTTTTGAAAGTGTATTTTTTTTTTTTTTAGAAA
>VWYH01000654.1:68723-76223 GCA_013399365.1 Pampusana beccarii | reverse complement strand
TGAGCAGTGGTTATCTTGGGCAAAAAATGCGTTCTTTTACCCCCTTTCCCCTCCCAAAATGCGCTGTAAAAGTTGGGAAAGTTATATCTGCATCTCAGCGTTTCAATGCGAAAAAAAAGGGGGGAATAAGGGCGAAAAAAAGCAAAGCAAAGAAAATCTCAGCCGAGCTCACGCGTGAAAAGTGCGGGAGTTCTGGGCGGTGCGTGAGATTAGTGATGTTTGGAAAATGGGAAGGAGGAAAAGTGAAGAAAGCATAGAAAGAGTGAAATCTGCTGAGGGTGAGCAAGTGCTCAAAAGATATTTGTGTGTTGTGAGATCTAAAAAAAAAAAAAAAACGAGTCCAGTGGGGGTGTTGGTCTTAGGATGGAAAGGCGCAGGTTGGCGTGGAGAAATAAAGTGTTATATTCTGAATTTTCGGAGTTTTCTGGCTGAGCAAACGGCAGGCTGGCAGGTTTTGCCAAGGCAGGTTGAGATCTGGCGAGAATGGCGTATTTTGGGTAATTTTGGTGCTGGCGGATTGCGATATTTCGGGTTTTTTTCTCTGCTTTGACTTCTTATTTGTGAGCCTCAAGGCAAAGTTTCTGCACAAGGAGGAGATTTCGATTGCACAAATAGCGATGTCCCTGCTCCATAGGACGGGCGCTTGGTCTGAATGTTATAACCCAGATGAGAATAAAATCACGTGCGATGAATTAACGTGTATTTTGAAGCACCGGTTTGAAAACATGTCTCTGTTTTGTGTGCTGTGTTAAAGACGTTGGATTATAAGTGTGGTTAAAAGATGAAATAGTTGTTGATCTCTTTCAAAGCAATGTTGCGTGGAGTACGGTTCTTTTCCTCATCCTTTTAGGTTGAATACACCAGGCTGGAAAAAAAAAATGTAATAAGTGAGTTTAAAAAAAAAAAAAAAGGAAAGAAAAAAAATAAAAGGAATAAACTAATTCACGATACTGTAAATTAATATTTCAACAGGGACAAGGTTGATTACTGGTACTTTTAACCATAATGATTTGATATTAGTGCTGTGATAATTGAATGATTTAAAGGATTCATTACATGTATGATGAATTTGCTTTCTCTGTATTAACTATCTGCAGATTTCTTTCCTTTCTTCTAACAGCATGTACAAGACAAAACAATATCTATTATGTGTATATTAAGATTGATTTTTATTTCTGAGAGACCACCCCCCTGGAGAGAAAGAGAAGAATCTAAAGTTAATATATGTTTAGCAACCCAACTCCAGAAATGCAATAAAAGTTAAAATCTCCCCTACTGTTTTTTAATTATGATATTAGATCAGGAAGGAGGACGGTGGGAATTTATTGCTTCAACTATTTTGTATAGATGTGCCTGGTTTTTTATGTAAAAACATGGGTACTCAAAAAGACACCATGCTGTTCGCCTTCATCTTTATACGCGTAATATTGTTTGCTTTGTTGCTCATGCTCATGCACTTTCCGATGCTGTTATCAGAGTAAAATATTAGTGATATTACGATACGTTGGATTGCATAATTTTTCTTGCGCCTCTTTGTATAATGCTCCTCTCCCAGCAGGTGTAATTTTAAAACCTGGAGGGTTTTGCCTGGATCTCTGTGTGTGCACACGCGTTGCCTGTGGATGAATTTCATCCTTCGCCGCTAGGAATGATTTTTGGGGAGGTTTTGCGAAATATCTCCTAGGAAAATCTATGGGGTGGAGGAGTTGAGTAGGAGGCTGTGGGGAGATGAGTTTGTGTTGTAAATCCTCTATTTTTTTTTTTGTTTTTTTGCAACAGGGGAAGAACTGGACTATATTGTGTTGCTTTCCTCCCCCCTCCCCAAATAAAACCCCTGCTCGATATTTACTCGGCTGTGTTTGGGGGGAAATCCCTTGAAGGTTTAAACTCTTTCCCTACAAGACGAACCGGCTCCAGGGCAGGAAAACAAACTGGGGCTGGTGGAGGGGCTGGTGTAAATGGCAGCAAATGTCTCTGCTCAAGGTTGTTATCTTTAGGTGTCTGTCTGGGTGTCTGGCTCAGACACCGAGTTTTTCCATAGGTATTGGCTCCGCCGATGACCTTTCCATATAACTACTCGGATTGGGGGTGTGTTAAGCCAGAAGATGGGCCATTGCCTGAATATTCTTGACTTTAAGCCATGGTTGTGGGGAGATAGAGGCAGGTTTAAGACTGGGCTGAGCTCCTGGAGGAGACGTTTGCACCAGGCCAGAGATATTGCGGTGAAGATTGGGCTGGAATCCATCGCCTAAAGCAGCGCCCTTCACCCCTCCGCCCCCCCCCTATACATTTCGTGAGGTTATTGTCTTATTTGAGGGCACCAGGCTCTTCCTAACACCTTGTACTCGCTTTCAAGCTCGCTGGTGTGCAACCAGAGCAGCCAAACAATAGAATTTGCAGACACAACTTGGAGCTTGCAACTATAGTTATCTATGCTAATTACAGGGTGTCTGACAGAAACATAATAAATGTAAAGGGAGAAGTATAGAAATATGTTTCTCCAGGCAGTATGCACTTCGCCTCTCTGGGTTCAGGCTTGTTTTCTTGCTCTTCTTTTAATTTACTTCGCTGGGAAATTTTTTTTTCCCCTTCTGTTGACCTGCATTTCATATCACACCCAAAACCGAGCTAACCTGGAGAGCAGGAGCTTGATTTTTTGCACCCTCCCCGGGTGCTGCAGCCGAGCTGCTGGTTTTGTGAACATCTGCAGGAGGCTTCGTCTGGTGGAGACCTGAAATTTTGGAAAAGGAGACCATAACACACTTAAAGAAATTGTTCTTCGCTTTAATTGCACCTCGGAATTTATTGTCTATTAGCCGTCCTACCTCCAACACTGGAGAGACAGGAATTCTTAGCAACAGACAGAGGGGGGGTGTGGGTGGGGGGGAAGCACTTAAGCAGGTAAAAAACTCCTGCAGTGTCATTTTTAAGCTGAATGCTGATTTTTTCCCACTTAGCTACGATTCCCATATTGGCTCCGATCGAAGTTTTCACGTTGATATAAAGCGACGTGCGTGCAAGTTCCAGCGGTCAATTGTTGTCCTGGGGAGCTTTTTCTATATGACAACTTTTAAGGAAGCCTGAATAAATCCGATTTTCAAGAGGCCAAAGAATTTAGCGGGGTGGCGGGGGGGAAGGCAAAGCCTGTAGCCTGCAATCGCGCTGCTGCAAGATTCACGGATGGTATTTGGCCTGAAATTAATCTTTCCCCATATTTATTTACTTTAAGAGACAATCCTGGAATAAACAGAGGCATCTGGAGGATCAGGAAATATTTTGCAGCCTGTTCAGAGAGTCTGCTTTAGAGTCATTCGGTCTATTGTGCACAATTTTTTTTTCCTCTTTTTTTTTTTAAGGAAAGGAGGGGTGAAGAAGGAACAAAAGAAAGAGAGAAAGAACTTGGGCAGGCAAAAGAGAAGAGGAAGGGACTGGAAAAGGACAAAGAAGTGTGGGGGAAAAGGAACTTTATTCCGGGTTAGGGCTGCAAATGCAGGCGGGGAGTGGGAGTTGGAGCTGGCTGGAGAATTACTTTCGGTTCGCTTCTGGAGAGAGATGAAGCCAGCACCGCCCTTCCCTGCTCCTCCGAGGCAGGAGGTGTGTGCGGGGGGGGGCAAGGAGCGGAGAAAACCCCGATTTCTTTTTTAATCCGAACTTGACAGTGTTAATTGAACCGAGGGAAAGCAGGGGAATGCGGATGGGTTTTTCCACAGTCCCCCCCCCCGCCTTTCTCCCCTCTGTTTGTCTGTCTGCCTGTCAAGGGGGGCGCGGTGCCTGCTCAGCCCCCCCGCCCCGGGGCTGCCGGAGCCTCCCCGGGATGAGGCTCCGGAGCTGCCCCCGCCGGGGGCTCCGGGCTCGGGGGGTCCCGGTGGGCGGCAGCGCCGAGTCCCCGCTCCGGAGGAGGCTGCTGGGCCTGGAGCTGCCACAGGGAAAGGGGAGATTGTCCCCCTGCTGCCCCCCCTCCCAAATTACTGAGGACCGCGGGCTGGTTTTTCCTTACCACCGCTTTTTGGAAGAAAAAAAAAATTAAAATCAAGAAAGCAGTGTCACATCAGCTGTCCAATAGTTGTTTTTCCTTTTTTTTTTTTTTTTTCATTTTTTTGTTCCCTTTTTTATTTTTTTTTTAGGTTATTTTTTTGTCTCCGTTCCTTCCAATCAGGGGAGAATTTCTCAAAGCGAAAGCAAAAAAAAAAAAGAGATTTGGAAGCGGGGCAGGAGCCGGGCAGGACAGGGATGCAGCGCGGGCTGAGCACACACAGCACCAGCATGGCCAGGATTCCGCTCCGGAAAGGTGTCAGAACTCAACCGGCCAGGACAGTGCTCAGACAAAGGCTTCATTTTCTGTAACCTCTTAATTTCCGACTCGACTTTCATTTTTAATTTTTTTTCTGCGTCAGGAAAAAAAAATATATAGAGAAATATTCAGCTTGTGGACTGTTAGTGTTAGTTTTGCACGATGCAATTAAGTTGCTTTCCCCCGCAGATTCGAAAGGGGAGGTGAGAGGAAAAGATACTAGTCTGCCTGGAAGGGATGTGATAGTTCACCATCATTCCAGAAGAGATAATCTCCCATTAAACAAGTACCGAAGCTTTTGTGGAGGCAGAGGAGTGTAGCTGGAGCGTGCATAAAACCTGCGAGATAACCTTGTAGCTGCTGAATTCAATAGCGAGGCGTGTTTTAATTTCAGTCTGGATATTTGCTTGGAGACACTGCTACTGAAAAGAAGAATATTTCAGGATATTGCTTTATTTGCCCTGCACTCTGAGTGGACTTGATTCACATAACTTTGCCTTCATCCATGGGGATGGTTTCACGTCGAGATAAGCGTGAAAGGACAATATTTTATGTGGGTTCACATCGTGTTAAATTTTATGGGGGTTCACATCGTGTTACGGGATTCTGCAGCAGAGAAAACGTTGTCTTAAGCCGTGTCTTTAGTTTTAAGCCGTGTCTTTAGCCTTAAGCCGTGTCTTTAGTTTGCTTTAAGGTGAAGTGTCTCCATCTCTGCTTTGTACTGTTTAATTCTCAGAGACCAGCAGTCCCTGAATGAAAGCGGCTGGTACTACAAGCGCTATCTTATTTTTTATTTAAGATCCCACCACAATATGGGGAGGGGATAATTCCGTGGGCTGCAGGTTTCCGTGCAAATAAAAGAAATCTTTGCCAGATATGTTTGTCTTTGTGTAACACCAACTGCACCATCCACGACTAATTTAGTGACCTTGCCTGCTCGCATTAAGGTTACAAAAACTGCTGCTACTTATTATAACTGCGTGGCTTGGGTAATTTCTGCTCGTTTTGCGGTTCGTCTGTGGTATATTCTGAATTTTTTTTCCCCTCTTCTGGAAAACCTCCCCACTGACTCTGCTTTTCAGTGCTTCTCTCCCTCTACATTCTCAGTCCTCCCTTTCCCTCTCCCTCCTTCTCTCTCTGCCTCTTTTTTTCTCTCTCCTTCTCCCTTTCTGCATATACATCTGCAGGCAACCCTCCTCTTGTAAGGATTCTCTTTAAAATACTCCACCAAAGTAGAAAACCCAAGCTGCTTTTTCCCCTCCACATGTCACAGCTCACTGTATTAGCAGCCCTGCAGAGTAAGGATTTTTAAAATGAGAATAGATAAAAGAATGATGAGTATATATCTATATATATTTTTTTTCTCGCGAACATAAAAATAACCGTCATTGGAGACCGGTGATTGACAGATAAATTGGGCTCGATAAAGGCCAAAGAAGACATTCTGCTCCTGCAGGAATATTTCCCTTTAAGGGCTCACATAAAACAGGGGACTTAAAACGGAATGAGGGATAAATTCTGTGAGGGAGCGAGTCGATGATTTTTCTCTGCGAATTTGGGAAATGCGGAGTCCCTTTACAAACACCCCCCGTCATACTTTTATTTTAAAGCCTTCCCTATTTTTCGAGAGGGAAAGCCTATTTCTACCAGCAGCGAGGGCAGCCTTGTGCATTCATTTCTTTTTCTTTCCTTTTCTCGAGTCCTGGGGATTGAGGTGCAGGGTTTTCTCCTGGCTCAGCTGAGGGGGGAATTTCGGACGGGTTGGGAGGTGTCTCCTGGCAGCATCACTCCTCCTTGCCCTGAGTCTGCTTTAATCTCTTTTCTTCCCCTGCTCGCTTTTTCCCATGCAACTTGCTGAGGCAAAAAAAATATAAATAATCCTAATTGAAGAGGTTCCTGCCATGTCCGTCCGTGGGACCTGCAGCCTGTGCAGAGCGGCTGTCACTGCTGAATCACTGGTGACACCCCCCGCCTCCCACGGAGGGACCCCCGGCGTTTTCTGAGCCCACACTTTTTCTTCTTCTTGCAAATTTTGACCATTTCCCCCCCAGCCTTAGAAAATCCGAGGTGATGGAGAACCTTGGGGAGCCCAGACAACCCATATTTAGGGGGGTTTGGTTTCTTAAAAAAAAAAAAATCAGGAGAGGTTATTTTTGGTTAGGTATCTATTTTTTTATTATTATTTCCAGAGAAATCGCCCAATTCCCTTCTCTCAGATTCCAATGGGCGTGAGCTATTTACCTACCTGTCTTTCCTTACAAAGGAAAGGTTATTCTCTCAAAATGCAGGCAGGCTATCACCGATTTTTTTAACGCTCCCAACTTCTTCAATCGATTTGGTGCAAAAAGAAAAAGTTTCCAGGCGATAACAAAAAAAATAAGGAAAAAAAAAAAGAGAAAAAGAAGAACAATCATGTGCCCAACACACATTGTTGCTTCCTCCTGCTATGCAAAACCTCTCTCATCCTCAGCTATGTGGCTGAAACTCAGTCCTACGGTTTTATTTAATGAACGACACATTTATGAACAATCAAATGATCCTCGTAAAAATTTTATTGAAGGACATAAAAACATCCACGACTACTTGCCGAATAATGCAGCCTTTCACTGCAAAAGCTCAGTCTTTTCCTTNTTTTTTTTTTTTTTTTTTTTTTGGGGGGGGGGGTCCGCTGCTATTATTCTTTCCCCCTCCTCTTTGCAAAGATACTCCTCGTACTCCATTATTTTTTTTCCCCTCCTGAAAACACTTATTTCTCGAAGCAGGACTAGATGTGCCTGTGCCCCACAGATTTCTCAGCTGCTCAGCAGCCTGACGATGAGACAGGGCTGCAAAAGATGACAAAAGCTCCCTTTGCTTTTAGCCTAAAAGCTTCTTCCCCCCCCCAGCTCCTTTCTCCAAGTGGGGAACCCACCTCCACTTCTCCCCTCTCTCCCCTTCCCACCGATATTCAATTTAATGTATCCATTAGAGGCGAGAAGCTGCAGAAGCAAAGGACAGAGACAAATTACGTCAAGAAATAGTTCCTTGGACTACCTTCCACAATTACCTTCCACCTTCCTTAGCACCAGGGCAAATCTCCCCCCCACCCGCGGGTAGAGCATCCCCGGCTGAGGATCAGCAGAGCCTCCCTCCTCCCCATCTCCGCCCCATCGCCAGCACATTGAGGATAAGCCGGGTGGCGTTATTAAAAAAAAAAAAAAAAAAAGAGA
>VWYH01000654.1:15453-28776 GCA_013399365.1 Pampusana beccarii | reverse complement strand
AAAAAAAAAAAGAGGGATAAATGGAAATATTCCAAAGAGCGCGGAGGAAGCGGCGGCGCTGGGAGGGGCGGGGGGGGCGGGCGGGGCCAGGGCAGGTGTGCGGAGGGAGATTCGCTCCTGCGCGGCCACGACACCCGTGGGGGGGCCCACGGTGGAGAGAACGGGGTCTGTGAAGTGGGTGGACCGATCACCCTTTCCCCCCCCGGCTGCCTCGCTTGGTGAAGCGTTTGGGGGTCACGAGTGGGGGGTCACGCGTGGGGCGGGAGCAGCAGCCAGGGCTGGGGGAGCCCCCACGCGGGGACACCTTGAGGCGCAGGGATTCCCCCCACCTGGGGGCGGCCCAAGGTATGTTGGGAGGAGGAACAGGGATGGGGTGCAACCCACTGGGAACCGGGTGGAGGGGGGAGAGGTGACCTCACCCCCCCTCCCACCCCGGGGTGCCCCCCACGAGTAACGGGTCCCCCCAAAAAACAACGGGGCACCCCTTCCTCACCCCCTCCCGGACAATGGCCAGGCCCCTATTGTTCTCGGGGGGGGGGGATGCTCAGCTTTGTGACCCCTCACAAGGCCTCATCCCAGGGAGTTATCCCGGGGGGGGGCACATGTTTTGTGTTTGGGAGCAGAGGCTGCAGGTTCCCACCATTACATGAATTGTCAGGAGGGGTGTTGTGAGTGTCCCCCCGCCCCCCACAGTGCACATGCACCCCCACGCGTGCACGAGCACACGTGCGAACACGACCGCTTGCACACGCATGCGCACTGGGGCGGGCGTGCGAACGCACGAACACGGGTGACACGCGAGCGTGCGACGCACGCACGTGTGCACACACGTGGACGTGCAAACGAGGGTGCGCGCACGCGCGGCCTCGCACGCGCACGAACACCCCCATGCCACGTGTGTCACCCCCAAACCTTGGGTGCTGGGGGGGTCTGTGGGTGCTGGGGGTGCGTCTGTGGGTGCTAAACCTCTCCCAGAAGCTCCCTTGCAGTTTTAGGGATCCCCCTTTGCAGTCAGCACCCCAAGAACCGCTGCCCGCCCCCCCCCGTGGGCACAACCTGGTGAAACACCCCCAAATCTTTTTCTTTCCAGAGCCCTGGGGGGGCTCAACCCCTCAAAAAAACAGGGAGCAGCCCCCTGGAATATCTGGTCCTTTTGCGGGGAGGGGGATTTTAGGTGCCTTCTCCAAGTGCTTTATCCGGGGACCCTCATTTGGGGCTGTCTTGAGGGGCACAGCCCTCGCGGGGGGGGACATTTCCCTGTCTCAGGGGGTCTTGGTGAGGCCAGAGCGGGGGTTGCGGCGACTTGGGGGGGCTGCTCTTTTGCAAAGGCCCCCCAAGCCATCGCTGCCACCTTTTTGCACCCCCTTTTTGACACCAGGGCCGGGGCTGCACCAACAAACGCAGAGGCTTATTGGGGGGGGGGAGGAGATTAATTCCTCCTCACAGTCCCACTAGGAAAGTGGGACCCCCCGCCCCGGGCAGATCCGTCTACCTGGGCCCTATGCAAAAAGATCTACAGGGCTCTATAGGGTTCTATAGGGCTCCATCGCTGAGGGGGGGGGCATACCCTGAGCTTGCCTCCTCTGAGTATATATCAAAAAACAGCATCAGAAATAATCAATAATTTCTTTACACCCCGCCCCGAGCAGCGAGGTGTCCCCACGGGTTGGGGACAAGGCCACTGTCCCCAGTTCAGGGCTCTCCTGGGGGGATTCCTGGGGTCTCAGCACCTTTTTCTCACCCCCCCACCCCTCCCTGGGCTGTTGCAGGTCCTGCTCTGGCCTGCCTGGGTGCTGTGGGGGTTGGAAAAATGAAAAAAACGCTAAAAATTAGTTATTCCCTTTATTTCGCGGTCGTTAATAGTGGGAAAAAGGTGCTAAGTGGAAAAAAAAAAAGTGACAAAAGTCGGGCAGCTTCAAGCCGGGGGAGTTGGGAACACGTGGGGGGGTCCCTGGAGCCCCTTGACCCCCCTATTGTCCCCCCAAAACCCACGGAAAGTCCTTGCGAGACTCGTTTAAAAAACCTGTTTGGGGACAACACGAAGTGGCTAAAAACCCGGGATCATCCAAAGGACAGAGGGAATTAGGGGGGGAGGCGGTACCCCCAGAGCTTGGGGGGGTTAAAGGGGATGTTCTCCCACGCGTGTCGAGGCTGGTTGGGGTAGAAATACGGGGGGGTTCCCCGATTTGGGGAGAAAAAAGAGGTTTTTCGCATCCGATGTGAAACTCTTTCTTTCCCCTCCGACCCCTCATTTCCTACCTCTTCCTCTCGGTGATGGATGGAGGGGGGATCATTAAAAATGAATACGGGGTTGGAGACATTTCTTCCGGATATTTTGAATTTTCGCTTAAATCTCATTTAATTGGAGTTTAGATGCTGCTCGCGTTTGCGTGTGCGACCGGGAGAGCTTCCAGTGTGAATTACGGGATTCAAACCAATTTACAGCGTTCAGAAGAAATCCCCCTTTCTACTAACGAGCAAAAATAATTTTCTGCATAATTGGACAGGAGCAAATAAATAAATAAAGTCCGAGAAATTACTCTGGGGAATAGAATTTCCTCGCATCCACCTCGGTGCTGGAAAAAAAAATAGGTTTATTGGAAGGTGGATGAGAGGACGAAGGAAATCCGGTTGAAATAGATGCAGCCCGATGCTTCCATCCCGTTATCTGTTGGGTTTATGTCTTTTTTTTGCTCTCCCCGAGGTGGGGAAGAGTTTCTGAGCCTCATCTCCCGTCCTCCCCCTGCCCGGTCCCCAGCAGCCGCTGTCCCTGCACATCCCACTGATGGATTGAGTTTATTGATTTATTATCCGCTCCTCAAAGCACGTTTCTATCAAATGATGTTTTGATCTGGGTTTTCCCGGTCAAGAGTTGAATCCCGACTTATCGATTTATATTCCTCCCCCCCCTTTTTATATTTTTTTATTTAAGGGGGATGTTTATTTGCGATTTCTCTCTTGCCTGCCAGACACGACCCCTCTTCCCAGCAGGGACCGGGAATATCCACCCTCCCCATCCACTTTCCCCACTTTTAGGAAGGAAAAGGACTAAAGAAAATAAACACACCAATTACTTTCTCTCCGGACACATCCTTTATATCTCTTTATCCCGACTCTTTCCTTCCTCTTATGGGAAAAAGGGTCAAAGCAACGTGGTTTCTTAATAATAACCCCCACTTTTATTTCCGCCTATAGACAATTTATTCACCCTTTTCTTCCTATGTGGGCTGTGTCTACGTGCAGATTTATATTATTAGTAGTAGTAGTTGTATTTTCCCCGCGATGCTGTGCGTGTATCAGTATGGATATGTATACGTGAGGTCCATAGGTGGCTGGGAGGCTGCACACAGACACACACACTTATGTAAACAGACACAGAGATATTTAAATGTTTTCTTGGCACTTAGCAGATTCCTCTGATTCCCTCTCAGCAGTAAAATAATCACCAGGGAAGGGAGAGCGGCTACTGTTGACCTCTGGTATTTATTCGCGTCCAGAGCAGGATTTTTGAGTTGTCTGGAGTTTGAGTGAGAGGAGCTTTTTAAAGAAAAAAAAAACAACAACACCAAAAAAAGAATTTTAGTATTTTATTTCCTGTAGGTTTAGGAAAAATAAATAAATGCAACTCGGAGGGAGTCAGCAATGTGCAATACTGATTTTTTTTCTGCGGGGTGTGGGGGGGTGAACCCAGCGGTGGGGGCTGTGGGGACACCCCAAAACCCCTGCGAACCGCACGGGCCAGCTCTTCTGCCTGAAAACACCTCGCTCCCTCTGTTCATTTCTTCCTTTTTTCTTCATTTTCTGCCTCTATTCTTCCTATTTTCTTCCTGTTTTCTCTCTTTCTTTCCTTCTTTCTTCATTCTCTCTCTTTCTCTCACTCATTCTCTTCTCTCTTTCTCTTCTCTCTTTTTCTCTCTTTCTCTTTCTCTTTCTCTTTCTCTTTCTCTTTCTCTTTCTCTTTCTTTCTCTTTCTCTTTCTCTTTCTCTTTCTCTTTCTCTTTCTCTTTCTCTTTCTCTTTCTTTCTCCTCCTTCTCCTTCTCCTTCTCCTTCTCCTTCTCCTTCTCCTTCTCCTTCTCCTTCTCCTTCTCCTTCTCCTTCTCCTTCTTCCTCTTTCTCCTCCTCTTCCTTTCTCTCTCCCTCTTTCCTTCTTTCTCTCTCCCCACCTATCTCCTTTTCTCTCCATCTCTTATTCTTTCCTCGTTTCTTTCTCATTTTCTCTCTTTCTATACATCTCCCCTTCCTTTCTCTCTGTCCTCTCCCTCTCATCCTCCACCTTTCCCCTCTGCCCAAACTCCCCTTTTCCACCCCAAACCGAAGGCACCTCCTTGGACCACCCCCCCCAAAGCAAAATCTGGCACCCGGGGCGGGGGACATTTTTCGACCCCTGTTTCTCCTCATTCACTCATTCCTGTGTTTATTTTTAAGGCCTTTTCCGCTCACTATCAGCCCCCCCCGGTAAATTCGTCCTCGGTGTGGACCATGGGGGCACACACAACTTTAAGGGGGGACACACAACTTTAAGGGGGGAAACAGCTTTAGGGGGGGGTCACAGCTTCTCCAGAGCTCAAACCCTCTTCTCCTTTTGGGGGGGACACCCCACCCCTCTGTTAGACCCCCCATGAGGGGGTTTGCAGGCTTAGCTTGATGGGTTTCTGTAATTACTAATGAAGAAGCTCGTGTTCCCCCCCTTCCCCGGTGCAATCTCCCTCCCCATCACCTCCACACCCTTCGCTGGGATCCACCATTTCTCCGAAACACCCCCCTAATTTGAGATCTAACCAAATCACCCCCCTCACAAAAAAAGAGCCACCTCGGTGCGTGCGACCCCCCCGGGTGCTGAGCGAGATTTTTGGGGAGCAATGAGGGATTTCTCTGCTGGAGGGTGTACTGAGCACCCTCCTTTTCCCTTTCCCCCTTGTGGGGGGGTTCTCCCTCTGGAACACACGGGTGGGATTTGAGGGGGGGGCAAAAAAATACCACTTGGGTACGTGGGCTCGTGCGTGTCCAGGGCAAAGAAAAATCCGATTTTCCTGCTATTTTCCTTTCTCTCCGAGACAGAATCAAACCCTTTTGCATGTTGGAAAAAGGGGGAAAATATTTACCTGCAGACTCGAGCTGACACTTCACATCTGTGTCTACTCCTCTTCGGTACCTGTCTCTTGTCGGAATTAATTCTGTAGAATATTGTGGCGAACTAGAAAGCTTTAAAAAATAGGCTGGGGCTGGAGTGGCTGGGTCATGTGTAAGGGGAGAAGTGGAGTATGAACAAACCTATATTTTATGGGAAGCTTTCAGCGTGCCGCACTAACGCCTAATCCTTCACTTAAGCCCTAAACGTGATATTTCAAGTCGGATGTAGAGCTTAAAAAGAAGATTTTTGGGGAGCTGCGCTTTGCGCAGCCCCTCGCAGGGGTTCCTTGCAGCACCCCTCACCATGTTCTCTGGGCAAAGGGCTGTTTTCCCCTTATTTATCCTTTTTTTTTCCCAAAAAAAAAATTCAGCTCACCTTTCCCAGTTTTCTCAGCAAACCTAAAGCACCGGGGACACCTTCAGCGTTTGGAAAAGGCTGTTTTCCCCCCCCAAAAAAACCCTGGATGGCCCAGGTCAGCGGGCTGGGATTTTTTTTTTTTTTTTTTCAGGGAAGCAACCGATTTCTTATCAGGTCGGGATTGATGCTGGCGGCCTCCTTCTCTATATCATCCCTTGTTCCTCTTGTTCCAGCCCCGCTCCCTTTGCTCCCGGGGCCGTGAGTGATGGTTCCCACCGCTCCCCATGCCGCCGGAATCCTAATGGCCCCGCCGAAGTGGGGGGGACACCCTTTCCCCCCATTTTACTAGCAGAAAATTTGAGGGACACCCCCTCAAAAATCCAAATTTCAGACCGAACAAGGCTCGCCCTTCCCCAGCCCGTGTTGCTGGAGGCCCCCGCGGAAGCGACGTAACGTTTTTATTAAAAGGTTTTGATGGATTCGCCTTGGGGATTAACTAAGATAATAGTTTATTGCACTGCGAAAGATTAAACTGAAAGTACCCTAGTGCAAAAAAATAAATAAACATTAAAGGGAACCGGGGAGAGCCTTTTCTTGCGTTAAATCCTCGTTTCCCACCCTAACAAGGGTCCCCCGGGCTCCAGGGTGTCCGCGCCGCCTTCCCTGGGCCTTATTATTATTATTATTGCAATTATTATTAAGATTTAAATACACCTCGGTGAAGCGGGTGCGGAGGGGACATTCCCCGTCATCTCTCAACCCTTTGTGGGGGCAGAATTATTCCTGGGAAAAGCCCAATTTCCCGGCCTGGCCGCGGAGGTGTCAGGGCGGGGGTTGCGCGCATGGGCGCGGAGCTGCGCGGATCTGGGGGTTTGTCGGGTTTAAACCAGCGTGTTTACACATGGCGAGAGTTTAAACCACGGCCCCGAAAAGGCCATAAACCCGGGTCTTTAAATCATCCTGCCCTTCATCCCATCGCATCTGCAGCTGGTGGGATATGCTCTCCATGTGATGCTGCTGGTTCAGTCCCCACCCCGTGTCACTCCCCACGCGTGTTCTTTGCTCTCCATCCTTCCTCACCCCACTTCTCATTGACCCGCATCCCCAGGAAGGGACACCCGAGGGTTTTAATAACAGCGGGATATTGATCCGGGTTTCCAGCATCCTCCAAGGTGCGCGGCCGGGGGTTGGGTGTCTCAGGGATGTGTTTGCTCGAAGCAAATAGGCTTTTATACAGATTTTTTTGACTGTTTTTTACTTTAAAAGTGCTGGGTCGCGTCCCCGGAGCCAGCCCCACCCGGGGACTGATTTTTAATTGTAAAGGGATGAGCGCAGCCTGGTGAAAACTGGGCTTCGTCTTCGCTTGGGAGGACCCAAAATGCACCGAAAAGAGGGAGTTTTCGCTCATTTTATCCCCTTTCCACCCCATTTTTTTTTTGCCAGGCCAGGAGCTCTGCATCCCTGCAAGTGAAGGCTGGGCCACCTCGGCCACGTTTCCTCTGCAGTAACAGCGGGTCATGGCTTCCCCCTCCCCAAATTCCCCGGTATAAAACCCACAGTTGGCGCTGGGTTAGGATTTTTTTGGGGAAAAACCAAAAAACCTTCATTTTTATTCTCTTTCCCCACACAGAAACTTTTTTTCACCCCCTTCTCCCCAGCCTGAGCCATCAAGAAAAACTCAGGATTCTGGAGCCTAAAAGTGGATTTACAACCCGAGGGGAGCCTGGGGAAGGAGGCTGAGGGGGGGCGATGAGTGGAAATAATGTTAATTATTAATATTGTCATCCCGGAGGAAGATTTCCACGGGCTGAGAGCAGTAAGTACCACTCAAGCAGCAGCTCTCTCCACCAAGAGGGCTCAGCCTCAAGTTTGTATATGTTTCCATCCCATACAATAACAGCTATAGATCTGCTAATGGCTTCGCCCTGGACACTTTCTCCTGCAACTTTCACTTTCCTCCCCCCCCCAACACGCCCTTTTCCCCAATACAAACCCAATGTTTTCTTTTCAACTTAACCCAGGGTTCAGCAATTATCCGCTGGCTCAGTAGAAATGGTCTTTGTCTATGAAAAGTCAAGGAGAAATCTTCGCTCCTGTATGTATATCTAATTTAAAATCATCCCCCAGCTGACTCCTTTGTCCCTCAGACTCCCCCACTCCAATCCCATCCCCTTAAAATAAATATTTTAAGCCAAAAAAAGTGGATTTAAAGGGAGAAAAGTCCTCCCCAAGGCCACCAAACCAAGGAAGAGCCCAGTTGTGGTGACATGAATTAGGGCGACCCAGCACCCAAATGAAAATTCGGGGAGTAAAATGAGGGTGATCGTTCAGTTCCAACTCCAAGAGGGTTTGGGGGGGGCGTTGATTTGGTGGGGAGCAGAAAGGGGGGGGTCTGCTCGGTCCTGGTAAATGGGGGAAGTTGGAGAGGGGAGAGGTGGAACTTGATGACGGGTGCCTGAGATTTATTTGAAATGAAATCTTGGTGCAAATAAAAGGGAAAACAAACAATAAAATAAAAAAAAAGGGGAGAAGGAAAAGATAAAAACGAAAAAAAAAAAAAAAAAAAAAAAAAAAAGGGAAAAAAAAAAAAAAAAAAAAAAAAAAAAAAAAAAAAAATAAATTAAAAAAAAAAAAGGAAAAAGGAAGAGAAAAAAAAAAAAGGAAAAAAGTGTTTCCTACCAAACAGCAAGTTTGACTTGCTGGGCTCCCCACTCCGCCGAGTCCCGAGGAGTTCCCGGGCTAAAACGCCACTGCCAATTAAATGCTAAATAAAATAGCAGGTATTCCAGCCCAGCCAAGCTCGGCTCAGAGGGGGCTGCTCTCAAACCAGATTATTTTGATTTTTTTTCCACCCCCCCCTCTCCCTTTTGGAGAAGCAGAGAGGGGCAGAGCGGGAGCTTGAGAGGAACAAAAACCAACAATTTCTCCAGCATAAAAATGAAACATCAAATTAGTTTGCCTCTGGGCTTCATTTTTCCCCTTCTACATTATAACTAGTTATTGAACTCGCTAGAAGATCTAAAGGCCATTTGTGAGGAGAGAAATTTCAATGGAGTTCCCCCATCAATAACTCCTTGGCAGTGACCTATTGGATCAAGTCAAACAGTTGAGGTGAAATTCAGGTCACGCTGTCTAACCAATATTAAAATGCGCCCACTTTTTAAAAAGCCACTTTCAACGAGATTTGAAGAAAATTGAATTCCTGGGTGGGGTGAGAAGGTGGGGGGGGAGATGGAGAAACTAGTTTGCATATTTTATTTTATTTGTATTTTTTTTTTCAGTTCTCTGGCATGGGATTCATCTTTGATGGGTTAAAATGAAGGGATAAATATTTACATTATTCGCTTCTTTGAGACGAAAGAGGCTCCAAAGAAAAATGTGAAGGCGAGGACTTTGGGTGACAGGCTTTGCTTATTAAAATCGGTTTAGGCCGATTCATTACTTTTACTGACAACAGATTTAAGGAAAAAAAAAAATCAATTAAACATTTGCATATTTCTTTGCATAAATTAGACCTTGTCTATTTGCATTAGGAAGGGACAAAAAGCAAAGGTCTTGCACTCACTGCTTCCAAGTTGGCAGGAAAAAAAATTAAAAAAAAATAATTAAGAGAGAACACAACTGTTTTTTAAAAAAATAATAATAAAATAAATAAATACATCCAGGGTTTTGCTTCTCCCACCACTAATTGTGCAATAATCACCTCGAAACAAGCTCGGAAATCCAACTCCACTCCAAAATTAATTCCCACCTCCCGCATCTCCAGGAGCCAGAGTTCAGCTTTGCCCCCGCTCTCCCCATTATTATTAAACACGGGATAACAAACCCCCAGTAGATAGGTACTTCATTTTTTTCTGGAAAGCACAGATTGCTAATGGGCTGAGGTACAGGTTACCAAACGGTCAGTATGGTAATAGCCAACACAATGAATCCGGAGAGACAATGCACACTTATTTTTCTTCAGTACTGTCAAAAAGGCGCTTTGTACTTAAAAAACCTCCCCGCGATGCCAACCAGATCTATATTCCCCCTCCCTCAGCCTAGGAGGGAAAGGAAATAAGGCAAAAAATGATATTTTTATTTTATATTTCGATTGTTTTGTGCCTTTTTCCCCCCCTTTCTGCCGAGGTGCTGCGGTTTTTTCTCTGGGTTTTGTCCCTCCCAAAGTGTTTCTCGCCGCACTGGTGGGGGGACGAGGGCTGGAAAGCGGTGGGAGGGCGGCTTTATAGACAAAAGAGCCAGATTCTTGTACAACTATTCTTCACACGTCCCTGCAGACTTATTTTACAGCGGAAAAAAAAAAAAAGGGGGGGGGGAATTAAATAAACAAAAAATTCCAAGCACTTCAGCAAGAGGCACAGCTCTAAACCCCGCTTAAAAAGCAAAGGGGGGGGGGGTATTAATCCACATGGAATCAAAAAGGGAAAAATGGAATCTTTTGGGTGCGTTGGTGAGAAATCTACGGGATTTTTTTTTTTTGGTGCACTTGTAAGAAATCTGAGGGCAGCCCCCCCCCCAAACATACAGAGGGGCTGAAGGAAGATGGGGAAGGGAGGATGGAGAAGTGAGTCCTCAAAACCAGAGATATTTGGGCAGAAATCCGGGGGGGGGGGACACGCAGATGGTGCAAATAAAGTTGCTTTCCCCCCCTCCCTCGAGAAAGCAGGAGAGTCCAGAGCCGCCCAGTTTGTGACCTTCACGCCTTGAATTTTTTAATGCTTTGATTGCTGCCGGTTTATTTTTTTTAATTTTTATTTTATTATTATTTTTTTTAATCCAGCATAGCCTTAAGAGAACTACCTGTGGATATTTATTTATTCTACTGGCGCTTATTGAAAACCATATATTCAGAGCTGGGAGGGGGGGGGAAAGGATGTGCGTAGGTAAAAATTACTTTATTAACTCTCCATCTTTATTCAATATTCCCTCAGCCTTGGAATAAAGTTGTTGCATCAGTCTGAACTATAAATGTCAAAGCCCTGCATGAGTCTGAGGTGTTTGGGCAGGATGAAGTATAGCTGGAGAAAAGGAATTTATTGGATATATTTAAATCAATGTTTTGGGTTCCGGAATACATTTCTATTCATGTGTTTTAAAATTTTTTTTTGTTTCCCCCCCCCCCCCAACCTCGCAGCTCCCATCCCCAAAACCTTGCTGGGAAGAGGAAGGATTTTCCCTTCCGTAGGTGGATATTTAAGCGTTTCTAGATGTAATTCCGCGATTTACAACTTTAGGAAGGAGCAGGCGCGGCTGATGCACCGGGCCAGCAATTGGCGAAGCCCCGCGAATCTCCCGCCAATAAACCACCCCCCCCTACTAAAAAAAGCCAAATAAAACGAAAAAAAAACAACTTATTCCGTGTCCCGGTGGCCAAATAGATGCGGAGCTGGTGTCCGAGGGGGGCTCAGCCCCCCCAACCCTCCCCGTCTCCTATATGTACCCTGTAGACTCGAATTTGTGTGAGCGTCTCCCAGTCACAAATTCGTCTCTAGGGGAATATATGGGCGATGCCAGAGCCTTGGAAAGTTCTGCTTTCCTTTAATTGCAGCGCTGCTAATTAAATCCTCCAGCCCCGCTGATGTCATTTGCTAAAGGTAGTTTATTCAAAGTGCGAAAGCCAGGGCTTGTTAATAATAATTAATAATAATAATGATTAAAAAAAAAAAAAAAAAAAAAGGTAACAAGCAAAATCACCGCGATGACTGGGGTGTGTGGAGGGGTGATAATAATCAAAATAAAATCCCATTATGACTTTTCATCTCCAGAAGAAACAGCAGCCACCGCAAACACAACTCTGAGCCAAGAGCACAAAGAGCCCCGACCATTTCGCAGTGACTGATTTATGGCGTTTTACAACCCCATAAAAAGCTGTAACAACCAGCCAAAAGCCTTCGACACCGCTGGCACATTTAGTCTAATAAATAAAACATAAACAGTTAACTTTATGTGTCACTTTTATTGTTATCAAGTAAAATATGGCAATGCCCTGCAAGCTATGATTTTCAACTATAATTGTTATCAAGTACAAGGAGGGAATACCCCACCTCCCTCCTCTGCCCCTCTCTTTAGGGTGAGATGGAGATTAAAAATAAATGTTAAAAAAAGCTTTAATTGAATGAAGTAAAACCCTCCCAAAATGCTGACACCCATTTGCAGCTCCCCGACCTGCGCTGGGGTGCTGGGAGCCATTTTTAATGCATCCCGCTAGATTTGTCCCCCAAATTATATATATATATGTATATATTTGAGATATATACACCAGAGCTTGAGCGTGGGGAGGTCATTGCTTAAAGCAGGAGTCAAGTGGCCTGGGAGGGGGGGACACCCGTGGGTGCTGCTCTGGGAGTGGGGGGGACACCCGTGGGTGCGACACCTGCAGCACCCAGGGCCGAGGGACACGCAGGGTGCTGCCTCCCCCACAAAAAAACCCCGCTTTGCTCCAGAAGGCCGGGACTAAGCAAAGTGGGGGCAGCTTGGGGAGCAAAGGGGGGGTCCCCGCTGCCTGGGGGGGGAGGACACCCCAGCCTGGCCCTGACCGTTACAAGGCGGGGGGACACACAAATGTCCTCGCCTGGGATTTAAGGCAGGGTCAAGAACGGATCTGCACCCCCGCCTCCACCTTCCAGGTAACTGCCCCCCCCACCAAATAGGTGTTTAACCCTCTCCCGTCTGGGATGGGGGAGTCCGGGCTGAGGGGGTGGGGGGAACCCCCCCGGTGATGTCCCCAAGCTGCTCTGTCCCCTCCCCAGCCTTGGGAGGACATGGGGGGGCTACCGGAGGTAGAGTTTGGGGGGGTCTGAAGAGTCAGTGCAGCTCGGGGTGTGGGGGGGTCACGCTCACACTCACACACCGAGGGTGGGGGGAGCTCATTGTTCCCAGCTCAGATCGCGGGGGGAAGGATGAGGGGGGATACCCGGTGCCCCCCAAACTCCCCCATACACCGTCCCCCTTACAGCCACTCCAACCCAAAGGGGGGGTCCCCTATTGTGTGTGTGTTGTCCCCCCCATCACCCACGGGGTGGTGGGGATGGACCCCAAGTCCCAGCACCCCGCACCCAACCCCATCTCCCCGCGCACCCACTCCCACGCCCCCCCTGCTCCATCCACGCCCCCCCCCCCCAATTTGGGTACATTTTGCAGAAGCTTTTGGTTCCTTATCCGGGGACTGGGCTGGCGGGTGTGATTGGCCGGGGATGTCACATGGTGAAAGTAACTTTACGGGGTCGCCAGCTAGTAGGAGGGCTTTATGGAGCAGAAAAACGACAAAGCGAGAAAAATTATTTTCCACTCCAGAAATTAATGATCATGAGCTCTTATTTGATGGACTCTAACTACATCGATCCGAAATTTCCTCCATGCGAGGAATATTCGCAAAATAATTACATCCCAGACCACAGTCCGGAATATTATAGCCGGACAAGGGAGTCCAGCTACCAGCATCACCACCAGGAGCTGTACCCAGTGCCACGACCCTCCTTCCCCGACCGCCCGTTCGGCTGCGGGGGGCTCCAGGCACCGGGGAACCCGAACACGCTCCAAAGGGGACCGGGGCAAACTCCAGGAGGCCACCACCACCTCTCAGAGAAACCCCCGCAGCTCTGCGAGCAGGCTGCTCTACCCACCACCTCCACCACTCCTCCTTCCCCAGCCCCTCCAGCCTGCAACCAGCCAAACCCCGAGCATCCCACCAGCACAGCATCCAAACAGCCCATAGTCTATCCCTGGATGAAAAAAATCCACGTCAGTACTGGTATGCAACTTTTATTTTCCTCTTCTGTCTCTCCGCTCTCTTATTTTCACACCATGCTCCCCTCTCGCCTCTCTCTCTCTCTCC
>VWYH01000654.1:0-14279 GCA_013399365.1 Pampusana beccarii | reverse complement strand
ATATATATATATATATATTTTGGTTCTTTCTTCCCGTCCTTTCTCCCTTTTCCTCGTAGTTTTATTATTATAATTATTATTATAATTATTATTATTTTTTTTCTCCTGTGCGTATTAAAAAAAACCCAACAATGGGTCTCCCCCAGGACCACGGGCTTTAGATGCATGTCAGATAGCATGAGGCCAGGTGTCTGTACCTGCAGGGTGGGGTTTTTTACGCCATTTCAGGGGTTTATTTATTTTTTAAAGCGGGGGGGACGGGGAGGGAGGACAGGGTGGGGGGAGGAAGAGGGAAATGTTCTGTTGGGTGAATTTAATGAAGAAATGACGATAATATTGACGGCAAAAAAACCCCAACCAAACGAACAAAAAAAAAGGCGAATGAAGGTATTTTTTTCCCCCCTCTTACAAATGCACAATGAGCGAAGGAGTTATTAAGTTATTTTGTAGAAATGGGGGGGGGGGGAAGCTAAAAATTCACGATTTAGAAAGAGAGAAAAAAAAACAAAAACAAAAAGCAGCTACGAAACAGCACACGAGGGTGGACGAGTCTTTGCTGAGAAATTGAGAAGAAAAGGGGGAGCGAGAGAGAGAAAGAGTGACTTATTTAAAAATAAAAGCAGAAGAAGGTTTTAAAAAGTCCGTAGATAGGGATTTCTGTCGTGGTTATTTGTGTTTTTGGACTGATTTTACATGATCATTGTAAACTTGCAATAAAGAGTTTTAGTGTGTATGTGAAAGTCCCAGTGTTCAATAAACCAGTCAGTGTGAATTAGTTTTACTTTTATGTCTGGCGACTTATTTTATCCCCACATCTCCCCGCAAACTCGCCCCAAAATAATAATAAGAAGGGTAATAAAATGCTGGGACGATGTGCAATGGATCCCATGTGCACCAGTTACTGCTTAAGTTAAGTTTAAGCCAAACTAAAAGCACCTCTCAACTCCAGATTTTTTATGACATCACGACATGACCAGTGACTTTAAATCTCAGCCCCTCCCAACCTGTAAATATGGGGGGGGCAAAGAGAAATTTTGGGTTTCAGATAAGTGTTGTGGATTTGGATTTAGCTTCCAGGCGTGTGTCTTTATTTTCTTTTTATCCCGCAGAAAATTGGCTGGTTTTAGCTCCTCTCCCCACTTGGAACTTTTCTGGTGGTGCTTTTTATTAATTGTTATTAATTATTATTATTATTGTCATTATTTTCTCTTGCTGTTGTGGCGCGCTCGCGTTGACTCGTGGGAGCCAAGAGGTCGTATTGAATTTGGCCAAGCAATGAAAAGGCAGTTAAATAATAATAATAATAATAACAATAATGAGAATAATGGTAGTAATGGCGCTAATAACTGTAATTCATTGCTCCTGGCCTTTGCAGGCAGCGAATTGGCAACAACGGGGGGGATTTTAGGGAAATTTTAGGATTTTAAGTGTGTCCCCCCCGGTTTAGGGTGTCTGTGCTTCCCTGGCAGGGCAGGGAAGTGGGTGCATGGGGGGGGCTGGGGCTGAACCCCCTTTTTTTATTTTTTAGGCCTTGGTTTTGGAAAGTTTGCTGTTAAAACCCCCATTGCAGGGAGCTGGGAGGGGGAGGCCTGTTGGAATTCCAGCCCCCGGCCCTGGGACACAGAACAGGCTTTGCAAGCATCTTTCTTTAGGTTTTATTCTGTTTATTTGTGTTGTTTCCCACCCCCCCCTCCAACATCGATTTAAGCTGCCATTAAACAAATCGTGGTCTCAAACCCCTTTGTGAGGGATGCGGATCTGGGAGGGATGAGGTTTAATTTATCCTGGGGAGTTTATACGTAAAGCTCATCAGCTTTATTTTAATTTCTTTTTTTTAATTTCACATCCTGCTTTAGTGATATGAATATAAAGATGAGGCTGGAAAGTTAAGACCTATAGACAGGACATGTAACCATTATTCCTCTTCAAATGTTTCCTCCACAGAACAGGGAAAGGTGTTGGGAACCAGTTGGGATTTGGCTTTTTTTTTTCCAAGGAAGATCCCAGCCCGCATAACGCACATAAAACCCACCCCTGAAAATTAAATAAAATCAAAAGATGGTCAGTAAACAGCACCCAAGGCTCGGCCCATCCCTTGGGGGCTTGGGAATTTGTAATATCCTCTTCTATAGGTAAGAAATCGAAGCAGAAAAGGGAAAAATAAGGGGGGAAAGGGACCAGAGAGGGGAGAAAAGGAGGTTTAATGCAGGAAAATGCAGAAAATCTGCAGGGAAAATGCAGCCCCAGAGCACCCAAAGTGGAGGCAGAGCAGCACCCAAATGTCCTCGGGAGGAGGAAGAGGGTGGGGAGGAAGGAGCATCACTCCAAGTTGGATTTCTGCTTCATTTTTTAGGGGGGGATGTTGGAGTTTGGAGGTTTTTTGTGTGTTTTTGGTTGCTGGGAGGTGCTGTCCCCCCCCGGGCTGAGTGTATCCCATGTGGGAGGTGACACCCATGGGTGGCAGGTCCCTTGGGTGCCAGGGACACCAACCAGGGGGGATTCTTGTCCCCAGAAGGGTCCCCAGCCTTGGCTGTAACACAACTGGGGTTATGGGGAGTGTGAATGTACGAGATACGTGGGGAAGAAAGTGGGGAGAGAGGGAAAAAAGGGGAAAGAAGGGAGGGGGAAGAAGGAAAAAGGGGGAAATAAAGGGGGAGGAAGGGGAAGGAAGAAAGGGGGGAAGGAAAAAGGAAAAAGGAAAAAGCAAAAAAGAAAAAAAAGGGGGGAGAATAAAAGAGGAAAAAAGGGGAAAGGGGAGAAGGGGATAAAGGGAAAAGAGAAAAAAGAAAAACGGGAAGAAAGGGAGGGGGAAGTGGGAAAAAGGGGGAGGAAAAGGGGGAAAAGAGGATAAAAGGGGAAAAGGGAAACGGGATAAAGGAAAAAGGATAAAGAGAAAACAGAGGGGAAAAGGGAGGAAAGCGGAGGGGAAGTGGAAAAAAAGGGAGAAATAAAAGGGAGGAAGGAAGAAAAGGGGAAAGGAAAAAAAGAAAAAAGGGAAGCAGGGAGAGAAAAAAGGAAAAAAGGGGGAAAAAGGGGAAAAAGAGGGGAAAAGATGTAAAAAGAGGAAAAAAAGATGCTAAAACAGGGGGAAAAAGGCTGTTCCTGCTGCAAACGGCCCGAGCCACGGTCCCTTTTTCAGCCTCTTGACGCCTCCACGTAGAGAGGCTGAAAAAAAAAAAACCCAACCCGAACTTTATTGAAGTTGGGGGAAAACGGCAAAAAAAAAAAAAACCCAACCCGAACTTTATTGAAGTTGGGGGAAAACGGCAAAAAAAAAAAAGCGGGTTCATGGAAAGGGCAACTTTTCTGTGCAGCATCTGACCCCGAGCCCTCCTGACCCGCTGCCTCTCCCAACCTTGTCCCCTCCGTGTCCCCGGACACACATTTAGAGGCACCATCGCTGTTTCGAGGCTTTTGTAGGTTTTTACCGTTTTCATGGGGGTGTACGCGAGGCGGGGGGGGAGTGGGGGGGTGATGCTTGTTGTGGTTGATTGTTTGCTGGCCAAAATCAGAGGAAAAAAAAGGGGAGAGGAGGGTGAAGTGGCGGCCAAACTTCTCTTCCCCTCTTTTCCTCCAGAGATGTTCTGCCTCTCGGCTGCTCCAGGGCGCTCCCAACCACGTAAGTAACCCCCCCTCCCAGGACAAAAAATAAAGAAAATTAAGCCCTGAAAGCTAGATTTTTTAAAATTCAAAAAGGAAAAGAGTAAGAAATCAGCCCAAGCAGAGAGGAAAAAAAAAAAACAAACGAGACTTTGAAAGTTCGGGGGTGAAAATCGGGGTGTAAACGGGAGCGGTGATGGAAGTAGGGGGGGTTGTGGATGGGAAATAAAACATTTTTCCAGCGGAAAGAAGCTACGGGACAGACGGACAGACAGACGCGGATGGAGGGTTTAAAGGGATAAATACTCCCCCCGAGGCATCAGGGTTTGCTCATCCCTGGGCTATATGTCCCAGACCTGGCACCTATAGATGTGTCCCCCCCTCGGGTGCTGCATTGTTCAGTGCTCAGATAATTCGCTTTACTTTGATTATTGGGCTATAAAACTCCCAGCAACAACGTGTTTCTGGAGCCTCAAATTAACATCTGAGGCCAGGGCTTTTTTTTTGTTTTGTTTTTCCCCTTTTTTCTCCCTTTTATGTCCTTCGAGTCCAATTTGTTTTGAAGTTCCCAGATAAGTTTGTACCGGTTCCTTTTGCAGCTCGGGCTTTATTTTCTTTGCCCTTCTTCTCTTCGCTAAGGACTCGGGTTTTAAGAGGGTCGCAAAGTCGCTTTACGTGGGGCTTAACTGGCAATAAAATAGAAAAAAAAAAAAAGGTGAGGAAGTCTTTGTATCCAGAGCGGTAACCCCTCTTCAATTTACATCAGCAGGCTGAGAAAATCAGCTTCCTGTATTGCCTGTTAGAAAAGAAGGGGGGGAAAAGCAAATTACAGCTCGAGAGATGCTCTGGGGAGATAACTGCAGGCGGACGAGGGTCCTCAGCAGCCTCGGGGTTCGGAGAACTTTTTGATTTGATTGTTTGAATGCGGCGGAAAGACTTTTGAAAGGTCTTTTTTGAAATTTTATTTCGATTTTTGTTTGCCCCAGGGCTCGCTCTCCCATTGAGCTGCAGTTAACACGGCATCACGGGCCCTTCCAGCAATTTCCTTCAACCCCCTCGTAGCTCGAAACTCCGGCGTTAATTGGAATTAAAAGCCCAAACACGCACCCGGGGTTAAACGAGTGAGTTACTGGGTCGCCCCAGACCTGACAGCACCTCCAACGTGCAACTTTTATTTATTGTGCTCTCCTATATCATTATCCAGAGATATAGTTTAATGCACTTCCTAATCTGTCGCTGTGATTAATTTTGATGGGCAAGGTACCAAACTAAACATTTGGGGATTTTTTTTTTTTTTAAATAGTGAAAGACTCAGATTTCCTTCCCAAACCGCTGTGGGGATGCTGTTAGGAATTTTCAAATATCACCTTTTTCTTGCTTATTTGGGTGTTTGCTTCAGTGCAACCGGATTCTTCTCTCTTTTATTTATTCGATTTTATTTTTCCGGAGGGAAAAAGGCGTCTTAGTGGCATTTGGGGGGGGGGGAATTCCCCCTCCCGCCCCCCCCCCCCCAAATAATAGAAGCGCATGGGACAAGTTCCAGCCTTCTGGAGTAAAATAAATAATAGGTAAATAAATAAATCATCCCTTTCTGAGTCGGGAATTAAATACTGCTTTGCAAATGATTAACTTTTTCCTCCCATGTCTTAATTAACATTTTTTTCCCTTGCTCTCTAATCCAACATATGTATCGCATAATTTCCCGAGCCGTGTAATGGCCAAGCTGGGATGCAGCAGAGGGGAGAGGTGGGAATATTTATCTGTATCCCCCAAAGAAAAGTTGCTTTTTCAATCTTTTTCTCTCGGTTTTGCCTCATTCCGAGGACTTTGCTGCCCCAAATGACACTTTTTGATCCTTCACCCTTCCTCCGAGGAAGAGGATGGAGCTTCCCCCTCTCAGAAAAATAGAATTTTGCTGGGGAATAAACTGTTATTTCTCCCGCCGGGAATGTCAGGAGGTTTAGGCCAAGGATTTCTGCAAGTTTATCCGGTTTTATTATGTATTTTGCGTTTATTTCCTCCGTCCGGCATCGGGTTTGGCTGCTTTTGGTGACAGCTGTCACTCAAAGGCCACCCCGTCCCTTGTGTGGGGGGGGACACGTTTGCTGCCCCCTCCCCGCCTTATTCCAAGGGAATTAAAGGCAAAAAGGAGGAAAAATCCCCTTTTACTTGGTAAATCCTGTCGATTTGGGTGAAAACCACCAAAATATCCCGAAAAGGAAGAAGCGGCACCTCCAATAAAAAGCGGTCAGGAGCAAATCCCGCCCCCCCGCGACCAGAAAATATCAATTTTTAGCACCGAAAAAGCTGGGAAACAAGAGGTAATTTAGAGCCAGGGCATCCCCCGTCTCCCAAAATCCTTCTCCCCTCCCCAAAATTCTTCCCCAAGATGCTGCGACTCCCCCTTCAACCCCCCCCAAGCTGCATCCCTCCCTTCTCCATTTCCCCCCAATTAATTCCCTGATTATGCAATCAGAAACTTAAACAAGCTGAAAGTGCTTTGCGAGCCGGGAATTCCAGGAGCTTTTCTTACGATGATTATTAATTTTATGATTTTTTGAATGAATAAACCGGCTGATCAAACCCTCCCGCTCCCACTTGTCCCCCACTTCCCTGGAAATAAAACTGCAAATTCAGGCAAATTCTCCAAATACACATTTATTTCTTCCCCGAGTGAGCACTTTTAACTAAAAAAAGGTGGTTTTTTTCTGCTTGGCCATGCCCAGCCATGCACATATGGATTTATTTAGAGATGGGCCAGGCAGAGGGACCCGGCGTGATGCGTTTATAATGATCATTTCTAATGATTCCCCCCGTTTTTATAGGGACAATCACAGAAGCGCAGGCGGAGGGATCCGAGCTGGGACCCCCACCCAGGTACCCACCCACAGGATTAATAACTACAACTCTTTTATTTATTGCTATTAATTAAAACACCTCCAAGCTGCTTCACCCTCGCTTAAAACCCCACGACACCCCCAAAGTTTAAATACCTTTCCCTTTCCCTAGTACATCCCTATTTCATTCCTAATTCATTCTTATGATATCCCTATTTTATCTCTAATTTATTCCTGTTTATCGCTGCTCCCAGGTTGATTTTTGGCTCCTTTTGCAAAGGAGGATGCGAGATAAAAAAACCCAACACACTAAACCCCTCAAATACTCCGAAATTCAGCCCCATCCCGGGTTCCTTGAAGTGTTTCTAAATATTTAAAGAAGAGCCCCCAAAGTGTTTACGTCCAGGTTGACTCTGCATTAACTGGGTCACGACCCCAGCTCTGGACAGAGGGACAAAAGCGGCTTTTTTGGAGGGGGAGGAGGCGCTTTGAATGTTGCTTATTTTTATTCTATTTAATGATATTTTCTTCTACTTAATCACATTTTTATTATATATCTATTATATCTGGATCGTATTTTCTTCTAACTTTATATATTTTTTAAAATTCTATTTTAATATTTCCCCCTGCAAAAAAAAAAAAAGGTGAATTTCAGAGGAGGAAAAGTGGCTTCTCCAGGCTCGGGGGGAATTTTAATTGCACCTGGAAATGGGTTTATTACCCTTCCCAGAGGGGGTTTTGTCCCCCCCCGGGCCCCTTTTCACCCCCTCCACCTCTTTTAACTTTATTTTCCAGCTTATTTGCAAACTTAGTTTAGGGGCAATGCTAAAAAGGTTTATTTAACCCCATCTGGATTAGGAAAAAAATACTCAGCACTCCAGGACAGGCCTTGACTCATAATAATAATAATAATAATAATAATAATAATAATAATAATAATAATTGGGTTTAATGCCTGGGGGGCTGGCGTAGGAGACTTCCGATATTTTCCCGATTAGGGGTTAAAAGAAAAAGAAAAAAGGCGCTTCAGCACTTTCAGGAGCATCTTTAATTATTCGAAATATTTATTAGCGATAATAACGCGGGGCATTTAGCGCTAATGGGGACCAGAGCGCTAATTGCGCCGAGTCCTAATTAGGCAGGCATGTGGGTAATTTGCGCAGCTATAAAGTGGCTTTTGCCTCCGTGCACGTGTCTTTATGTCGCGATACCCGCCGATATACACGGAAAAATACTTGGTTTTTCCACCCTCGGACTCTGCATCCAGCTGCCCCACAGGGGGGAAAAAGGTGAATATTCAGTTAATTCTTCATATATTTATCCCTTTAGGAAAATTTATGAGTTTATTTGATTTTTTCCTTGTTTTTTTCACTTTTTTTGTCCCCAATGAAACCCCCTCCCCACCTTCATCAAACCATCCCAGGTTTGAAACGGGGAAAGAAACGCAGGAGGGAAATAAATAGAGGGAGAATTGAAGGGAGCGGGGGGGGTCACATCACAAATTTGGAGGGGCTGAGGAATTTGGGGGGGGGGAATAAGTCAGGGCAGAGTCCCAAACCACACCCCCACCCCAATTTTTTTAGGGTTTCAGGCACTAATCTAAACAACTTCGCTGCCTGGAGAGCGTCTGCCCGGCAGAAAAAGGGATTTTTGGGACATTTTTCACCTAATCTGGGAAGATAAAGGGGGGGGAAAGGTCCCTGCAAAGGTCAAGGGCAGAGGGAGCCCCCGGGGGGGGCGTGGGGACGTGGGCACGCTTGGGGGGGGACAGAGAGCGAGGAAGAGGCGTGGGGGGGTGGCCAGATGTGGGGGGATATGATGGAAGAGCGGCCAGATGTGGGAGGATATGATGGGAGGGCGGCCAGATGTGGGGGGGATGCTCGGGGTGGGGTGTCACGGTGACAGTGGTGACACTGGGGGGGAGTGTGACAGTCTGGGTGCTGATACGGGGGAGTGTCCAGGTGTGGGTGCTGCTGTTTGAGGGTGGCCAGATGTGGGGTGTCACCCTGGGGTGCTGCCCAGATGTGGGGCGCCACCTTGGGTGCTGCTTGGATACGGGGTGTCCCCTCGGGGGGGGGATGACAGGTGTGGGGTGTCACCGTCTGCACCCAATTGTGAGTGCCACTTCTTTTTAATCAGAGCTCAGTTTGGGTCAGAAGGGACCTTAAAGATCATGTAGTCCACCTCCCCAATAACATAATTATGATGCATATATATTTAATATAGTATATATAATATAATGTAATTATGATGCGTATAATGCACATCCTCATGGCCAAAGGCTGGAGGTGATTTCCTGGGGTCGAATCCATTGTTTCCCCCCCAAAAACGGAAAAAAAAATATATATATATATAAAATTTTTTCTCTGTTTTGGAAAACCCTGAAAACACCCCAAAGGGGAAATAATATTTCTATATATTGTTAAAGATTGAATTTTGCCTTCCATGGTTTGAGTGGGATGTTGTAGAGTTGTGGCCAAGCCTGGGGAGTTTTTTTTTGCGGGGGAGGTCGCTTTAGGAGGGGGAGAGGTTGTTTTTTGGTGGGGGGGAGGCTGGTTTTTGGGGGGATGCAGCTGCCAGCGCAGTAACCATGGCAACGGGGGAGCTGGAGCATCCCAGCACCCAGCTCCTCGTTAGCGGGGCCTGCGCCACGCAAACCGTATTTATCTTGATTAACCGAACGCTCACCTCCCAGATTGCGCTGCTGCCGAAGGAGAGATTGGTTTTTAAATATAGATATAGAATTTTTTAATTATTTTATTATTATTTTGTATTTTTTTCCCTTTTTTTTTTTCCCAGCCCCGAATGCAATTAAAAGGGAAAAAAAGTCCCTTCCCACCCCATCCCCATCGTTCCACCATGCAAATCTCTCACCTAGGGAAGGAACATTAATGTGTGGCTGCTCTTAATTAAGATTATTCATTTTTTTTCTCCCAAAATAAAGGTGATTTGAGACCTTCCNTGGGGGGGATGCTCGGGGTGGGGTGTCACGGTGACAGTGGTGACACTGGGGGGGAGTGTGACAGTCTGGGTGCTGATACGGGGGAGTGTCCAGGTGTGGGTGCTGCTGTTTGAGGGTGGCCAGATGTGGGGTGTCACCCTGGGGTGCTGCCCAGATGTGGGGCACCACCTTGGGTGCTGCTTGGATACGGGGTGTCCCCTCGGGGGGGGATGACAGGTGTGGGGTGTCACCATCTGCACCCAATTGTGAGTGCCACTTCTTTTTAATCAGAGCTCAGTTTGGGTCAGAAGGGACCTTAAAGATCATGTAGTCCACCTCCCCAATAACATAATTATGATGCATATATATTTAATATAGTATATATAATATAATGTAATTATGATGCGTATAATGCACATCCTCATGGCCAAAGGCTGGAGGTGATTTCCTGGGGTCGAATCCATTGTTTCCCCCCCAAAAACGGAAAAAAAAATATATATATATATAAAATTTTTTCTCTGTTTTGGAAAACCCTGAAAACACCCCAAAGGGGAAATAATATTTCTATATATTGTTAAAGATTGAATTTTGCCTTCCATGGTTTGAGTGGGATGTTGTAGAGTTGTGGCCAAGCCTGGGGAGTTTTTTTTTGCGGGGGAGGTCGCTTTAGGAGGGGGAGAGGTTGTTTTTTGGTGGGGGGGAGGCTGGTTTTTGGGGGGATGCAGCTGCCAGCGCAGTAACCATGGCAACGGGGGAGCTGGAGCATCCCAGCACCCAGCTCCTCGTTAGCGGGGCCTGCGCCACGCAAACCGTATTTATCTTGATTAACCGAACGCTCACCTCCCAGATTGCGCTGCTGCCGAAGGAGAGATTGGTTTTTAAATATAGATATAGAATTTTTTAATTATTTTATTATTATTTTGTATTTTTTTCCCTTTTTTTTTTTCCCAGCCCCGAATGCAATTAAAAGGGAAAAAAAGTCCCTTCCCACCCCATCCCCATCGTTCCACCATGCAAATCTCTCACCTAGGGAAGGAACATTAATGTGTGGCTGCTCTTAATTAAGATTATTCATTTTTTTTCTCCCAAAATAAAGGTGATTTGAGACCTTCCGTGGACCAACCCTGGCAAAAAAATTGAATATTTGGGGACATGCAACATAGAGACACCTGGTTTTGCTAAAACACCCTTGTTTTGGGGGGAAATAAAGCAGAAAAGGGAATTTATTACCCAAAAGGGCTTCACGCCCACATGTGACACCAAAATACCGTCACCCCCCACCCGGTGCTTCGTTTAGGACCCGTCTTAATTTAATTTAAAGTTATTTGTTTGGGAATGTGTCACCTCTGTGGTGCGGGGGGGACGTCGGGGTGGGGAGGGAAGGGAGAACTGATTTGATTTAATTATTGTGATAATTGGGTATGGGGGGACACGGGAGGGAGTCGTGTGTGATGTGAGCATGCGTGTGGTTGCACACGTGTGTGGTACCTGTGAACGTGTGTTTGCACACGAGTGTGATACCTGCGCACGTGAATGTGAGGTGTGTGCACATGTGATGCCTGTGCAAGCGTGTTTGCACGTGTGCGTGATACCTGTGCGCACGTGTGAATGCGTGCTTGCTTGCACAGAGTGGGACACTTTTGCACAAGTGTGCCTGCAGGGATTTGCACACACGTGTGTGACACCTGTGCACATGAGCGTGGTACCTGTGTGTGATGCATGTGTGTGTGTGTTTGCACACGAGTGTGACACCTGTGCACGTGTGCGTTCACACATGGGGCTGCACACAACACCTCCACACACACCCGGAGCACACATGGGTGTGCACGTGTGACCCTGTGCACACATGTGTCCCCTACACGTGTGTGCCCGTGCGATGCGTGTCCCGTGGCCAACCCCCCCTGTGTTTGGCACACGTGTGTGCACACACATAAGGCAGTGCTGAGCTGGGATCCCCACATATCCGCCTGCAAGTGTGCACGCGTGTGCACATGTGTGTGCATATGTATGCACGTGTGCTGTGAATGTGTCTAGCGCGTGCACGTGTGATGTGCATGAGCCTAGTGTGTGTGCACACACTGCAAGTGTGCACATATACGTGCACATGTGTGCACATGTGCTGTGCGTGGGCCTGGAGCGTGTGCACACGTGTGTGCACGAGTGCTGTGCACGGGCCTAGTGTATGTTCACGTGTATGTGCATATGTGTATATTATAATAATAGTAATAACAGTAATAACAGTAATAGTAAGAATAAGAAAATAAGAATAAGAAAGAATAATAATTTCACTCATTGAGGGGGGAGTTGGACTAGATTCCCTTTGAAAGCCCCTTCCGACCCGAACTATTCTGTGATTCTATGATAATAATATAACAATAAATTAATAATAGAAAATTAATAATAAAAACTGGATAATGTGTCAAGGGAGGAGGTAAAAAAAAAAAGACTTTTAGGTTAATAATAATAATAGATAATTAATAATAGAAAATAAAGGGGGTGAAGGTAAAAAAAAAAGGACTTTGAAGGCAAAACCTCCCCCCTGCACCCGAGCGGGCGGAGCGGGGACTCGAACCCGCGGTCCGCCGGAGCTGAGATGACGTGGGAGCCCTGGGGGGGGGCGGGGGGGGGTCCGGCCAGTGCCAAACCCGGGAGATATTTAAGAGCCTCCAGGCAGCTGCTCGTTGGCGGTGAGTTATTGCCCGGCGCTCGCAGAGGTGACGAGCCAGGAGAAGGGCGCCCATAAAACCAGCACAACCAGCGCGGCTCCGACCGAGATTATCATTATTGGCTTATTAATACACGATAATTTTGAATTATACGCCGCAATAAATAGGGGGAAAAAAAAAAAAAAAAGAGGCATGACTCGGGGCTTTAAATATTTTATGAATCTCCAAGCGAACGTTTTAAGTAGCACCATGTGGCTCCGACCCGTCACACGGACTCGTCTTCCTTCCCCCGGCCAACATTTATTTTTTAAATTATTTTTTCTTTCTTTCCCCCTTTATTTAAAAAAACCCACGTTGATATCTTTTTGCTCCTTTTATTTTTTTTCCCTCTAATTTTTAAAACTTTTTCCTCTCTTTTTTCTCCCCTATATTTTTTTAAAATTCCCTTTCTTTCCCCTAAATAATAAAAACGGCCGTAAAGAGCGCGATCCGTTTCAATTGGCACCATATGAATGAGCAGGAGGCGTGTTCTGCACAACCCCCCAAAATCACCCATTTGGGGCTTTTAAAATAAAAGGAGGGAACGGCTGGAGAGGCCTTTTAAAAATATATATATTAGTCACGAAGAGAGAAAGGGTTTTGTGAACTTTACTGGAAGCCCCGGGTTCTAAAAAGAGTAAAAAATGCGATTTTTCCACCTCTCCTTGGAGTATTTTGGTGAGTTTTTTGGTTGGTTGTGGNTATGTATAATATAATCCATGCGCAGTGACGGCCACAAGTCCCGCTGCTGAAAACCACTTTCCAACCACAACTCTGCCAAAAAAATTAACTTTATTTCCTAAAAAAAAACCCAAACCAAAACCAACCAGAAACTTAGGCGAGGTTTAAATTCCTTTTCACATCCCTCCCTCCTCCAGTTGGGGTTTTTTTCCCCCCTAAAGTGCATTTTTAGGGCCTCCCGGAGTCCCCAACCCCCCGACACGGCCGCAGTTTTCACCTACCAGCCCGTAGCGCTCAAAAAAATACATTTTTTTTTTTAGTTTTGCAAACTCTTCCCAAATCTTTTCCATTTCCACCCAAACTCCGGCATCTTCGCTCTGCTCCGTTTGCTGCAAACGCGGCGTCTCCGGAGGAAAACCGCGGAGATTTAACCGAAATTGCTCTTTATTTTGGCTGCATTTCGGATTTTTCCCCCCCTCCTTTCTTCTTTTTTTTTAAGCTGTGATTTCTTCCGGGGGCAGCGGGTCCGGCTGGAGGAGGAACCGGCCCTTTCGTTCTAGAAAAAAAACACGTGAAAAGGAAAATATTCAAAAGAAAATATTACAAAGAAAATATTTGAAAGGAAAGATTGCGAATAGAATAGTAAAAAGGAAAGATAAAATAGGAAAGCTAAAAAAGAAAAGATAAGAAAGGAAAGGTAAAAAATAAAAGATAAAAAAGAAAAAATATATATAAAAAAAAGAAAATATAAAAAAGAAAATATTGAAAAGAAAATATGAAAATGAAAATATTAAAAAGAAAATCTTAAAAAGAAAAGAAAATGTGAAAAGAGAAAAATATATTCAAAAGAAAAGACTAAAATTCCAAATAAAATATTTAAAAAGCCAAATTTAAATAGTAAAATTCCAACCCAGCACCGCACCGAGCTGCGCTAAACCCTCCCCCGCCCGCATCCGCGCAGCTCCGCGGATTGTTCCCCCCTCCCCATCCCCAAGTGCCCCCCCTGGGGACACCCCTGAACCCCGCGGGGCTGCGCGGATGCTGGTGATGGGGGTGCTGATGCTGTGGGGATGGACGAATCCACCCCCCGCTTAGGCTGCAAATCCAAGCGCTACAACCCCCCAAACCCCCAATTTTCAACCTTCAAAGGCACTAACAAATCAACCAAAAAAATCCCCCCAAAATCACATTTTTCCCTTTCCTCTTTTTTTTCCGGGCTCCTTCAGGTAGCGAGCGGTGCCGGGACTGGGTTTTTATTTTTTTTGCTCGCTTGTTTACAGCTCCAGAAGGCAAAAAAGTCATAAATCTCGGGCAGCCCGCGGAGACAAGCGCATTTGTATGCGGCGCTGCGCGCAGCGCGTCCCGCAGCCCATTAGCGGCGCGGCCGGGCCCGAGTTTCCGCTGTACATTAACTTACACTTAAATTCTGCAGGAAAAGGGCAGCGCGAATTAACAGAAACTAAATCCATCATATTGTTTGTCAGGTTAGATTAGCTAAGAAAAAAAAAAAGGGGG
>VWYH01000653.1:0-15020 GCA_013399365.1 Pampusana beccarii | reverse complement strand
TCCATTAATTCCTTAAACAACTGGAAGTTCACTCTTCTGCAGTTCAGGGTCTTGACTTATCACCTGGCCCATGTTCCTTGAGACTGTGAATTCCATCAGGGCATGATCACTGCAGCCCAGGCTCCCACCAATCTTGACATCTCCAAGTAGGTTATCTGTGCTGGTGAGCAACGGGTCCAGTAATGCTTCTTCTCTGGCTGGGAACTCTCCTGGACTGCTTACAGCTTGCTGTGCTGCTTTTCTAACAGATGTCTGGGAGATTGAAGTCCCCGAACAGGATCAGAGCCTATAGTTTAAATAAGAACACTTTGTCAACATCTTCCCCTTGATTGGGCAACCTGTAGTAAACATCAGCCATGAGGTTTCCTTTGATGGCTTGGCCTCTAATTTTCACCCACAAGCTCTCAAACTGTTCATTGCTGTTTTTCAAAGACAGCTCTGTGCAATCAATTTTTTTTTTTTTTTTTTTATTTCCTTTTTTTTTTTTTTTTTTTATTTCCTTTTTTTTTTTTTTTTTTTACATAGAAGGAAACACCCTCATCCTTCCTTTCTTGCCTGTCCCTCCTGAACAGGTTATAGCCATCAATTGCAGCGCTTCAGTCTGTGATTCATCCCACCACGTTTCAGTAATAGCAATTAGATCATAGTATTCTAGTTGCACAGTGGCTTCCAACTCCTCCTGTTTCTTTCCCATGCAGTGTGCATTGATATAGAGGCACTTCAGCTGTGCTATTGACCTTGTCACCCTTTCAGAGAATCATAGAATGGTTTGGGTTGGAAAGGACCTTCAAAGGTCATCTAGTCCAACACCCCTGCAATGAGTAGGGATGTCTTCAACTAGATCAGGTTGTCCATAGCCCTGTCCAACCTGACCTTGAATGTTTCCAGGGATGGGGCATCTACAGCCTCTCTGGGCAGTGTTTCATATCCCTCACCATAAAAAAAATTCTTCCTTAAATCTAGACTGAATCTCCCCTCCTTTATTTTAAAACCATTACTCCTTGTCCTGTCACTACAGGCCTTGGTAAAAAATCTTTCCCCATCTTTCTTAAAAGCCCTCTTTAAGTATTGAAAGATGGTAATAAGGACTCCCCAGAGCCTTCTCTTCTCCAGGCTGAACAACCCCAACTCTCTCATCCTGTCCTCATAGGGGAGGTGTTCCAGCCCTCTGATCATGTTTGTGGCCCTCCTCTGGACCCTCCCCAACAGGTCCATGTCTTTCCTGTACTGAAGGCTCCAGATCTGGATGCAGTACTCCAGGGGTCTCACCAGAGCTGAGTAGAGGGGCGGAATGACCTCTCTCGACCTGCTGGCCACGCTTCTTTTGATGCAGCCCAGGATACAATTTGCTTTCTGGGCTGTGAGTGCACATTATCAGCTCATGTCCAACTTTTCATCCACCAGTACCCTCAAGTCCTTCTCTACAGGGCTGCTCTCAATCCCTTCATCCCCCAGCCTGTATTGATACTGGGGGTTGCCCCGGCCCAGGTGCAGGACCTTGCACTTGGCCTTGTTGAACCTCATGAGGTTTGCATGGGCCCACTTCTTGATCTTGTCCAGGTCCCTCTGGATGGCATCCCATCCCTCAGTCATGTCAACTGCATGACTCAGCTTGGTGTCATCCACAAACTTGCTGAGGGTGCACTCAATCCCACAGTCTATGTCATTGAAGTTGTTAAACAGTATTGGTCCCAGTACGGATCATTGAGGGACTCCACTTGTCACCAGTGTCCATCCAGACATTGAGCCATTGACCACTACTCTCTGGGTGGAACTATCCAGATAGTTCCTCATCCACTGAACAGTCCATTAATCAAATCCATACCTCTCCAATTTAGAGAGAAGGATGCTGTGGGGGACTTTACAGAATTCGAGATAGGCGACATCCATAGCCCCACTTAGTTTTCTCATCCATTTCACACATAGGCTGAATAGCAATTATCATCATCTACAACCCAAACCTTACCTTATTAACCTTCTATTTATACTCCTTAATAACTGCCACCATATTCCTTATCCTCAACATAACCAAAGTTCTAAAATCAACAACAATAATAACTTCGTGAACAAAACCCCCTATACTAAATGCAACCCTAATGTTAGCCTTACCTATAAATGTAGCTATTCCTACATTTATACAGCCCTAAAATTACATTCGGCCCTTTGAAGGCAACCGCGAGGCTGATGTGGCCCCTGGTGAAAATGAGTTTGACACCCCTGCTCTAGACAATTAAGAATAGGGTATTCTGCATTTCTTTACTAATATTCTAGGTTTTAAAATTGTTCTGATCACCCACTTTGTTTATGCACTAGAAATGGGATGTGTTTGAATTTTCGACCCCTGAAGGGAAAAAAACAGAACTTTTAAATAATGTTGATCACCAATTATTTTGATGCCTTGGCAGTTTACTAGCCTGCAATTGCTGACTTCTGTTATTCTGAACTGAAATAGCTGTAGCGTGTTTATGAGGGATCAATCACCTGATTCCTGCCACATTTCTACAGCAAAGGAGAAGCTTCCATTAAAAACTCCGCAAAATGCAGTAGTAACATCTTGGGGGTTTGTTTTATTGTTTTCAGGGTGCTGGGTGCACTGCCCTGGTGGTAGCTGTGGTGGCAAGGAAGTTAGAACTTACCAAAGCTGAAAAACATGTGCATAATTTCATGATGGACACCCAGCTAACTAAAAGAGTAAGTCACCCTTTATATTCACAACTGAGAAGGAAATGTGTGTTAATTTATTTCTGCATTTGTTTTAAATGGTTTCATACTCCATTCTCTTATTGAACTTTTTCATGGGTGTGATTTTGCAAGGTGCTACATGGAGGAATTGAATGCCCTGAGCTTCTCTTTGAAGTTGAGGGCAACAGCAGGTTTTCAGAAGATTTTGAGGATTTGCGTATTCTTCTATAAAGGGTCCTTGCTGCTGGAAGATAATTCATGCAATCAACAGTTAAAATCTGTGAAACTAGAGACAAATATATGAAACTGACAAACTTTCATGCAGCATATGAGGAATATATATAATGTTAAGGTTTATTCTGTTCAGCTATCCTTCATATAAATGTAAATACTTTAATAGTATCTCCAAGTGGTGTTTTGGTAGTTTCAGACTCATGAAACTCAAAGGAAATTAAAAGCAAACAAAACCAGCAACCAAATCTGAGATGTACCTCAGATCACAAACCCATTACACAGATACTAAAGCCTGAAGATAGCCAGATCTTGTAGAAATGCAAGGACTAGAGATCTTGGGGAAGTCTCTCAAATCTGATTCTGCTTCCATTTAAGTCAAGACTAAGGTTCTCCAATGCTTTTATGGTTTCAAGGTTGGGAGCTCCTGCTGGAAAGACCTACTGCATAGCATTCCTAAAATGTCTTTTCCTATACACTGGGTTAGCTCTGACACTGCAGTGACTGGCATGATATAAAGCCAGAGGGAGAGAAAATACAGATCAATAAGAACTGTTTGCCTTTGCAAGTAGCCTAGTAATTCTGTCATTAATCAACAGTGCATTGAAATTCTTTGTCTATTGATTTCAGGTATTCTTGGGAATATTGGAGGGCCTAGGAAGGAACTGTAGTATTCTTATGTTTAATGTTTTATAGAAAGCCTAATTTAAAAAAAAAATTCAAAGCACTCGTGAAATAGAACACTGGCTACATTTATTGACAAGTTGTCTTTTCATCTCCTCTAAGAATGGTAAGAAAGAAACCAGAATAAGGAAAAATATAAAAACCAAAACAAACAAAAACGTCTTTTCTAACATCTCTGAAAATTTATAAGACTGTTAAATTGCTAAGAGAAACAAAGGTAATAACGAGACAGGAAAGAGAGAAATTTTATGGTGCTCTGAAATGTATCTAGTTAATTGCCATACAGATAAGAAATTAATAATCCTTCTCTGTAATTTATATTGTCATAAACAATAAATGTACCTAACTCTTTTCAAAAGGGAGAAGTAATTCCCAGATGCAGCTTCTTCATGTACCCATTTCCCACAGTTAAGCAATTTTAAGTGCTTTAGAAAGACTTTATATTAAAAAAGATAAAAGAGAACATAATGCTATTTTTGTCAAACTGGTGTTTTTCTTTTATGAAACAGGTGAAAAATGCAGCAGCCAATGTACTCAGGGAAACATGGTTAATTTATAAAAGTACAAAGCTGGTTAAAAAGATAGACCATGCAAAAGTAAGGAAGCATCAACGAAAATTCTTGCAAGCTATTCATCAGTAAGTACAATTTAACTTTGTTTTTCCTGTTCAAACACTCTCTCTCCTACACTCTCATTATTTTCCTCATTCTCTTTCTTGTTCTCATTCTGCCTCTTGTTTTCTCTCATTCCCTTTCTGTATCTCTTCCTATTTCTCTCATTTCCCCTCTCACTCTCTTTAACTCTCATTCTCTTTCACATTCTTTCTTGTTTTCTTGTTCTCTCTCTCTCTCTCCCTCTCCCTCTCTCTGTTTTTCTGTCTCAATATCCCTTTTTTCTCTGTCTCCTTTCTCATTCTGTCTCATTCTTTATTGTCCTGTCTTTTTGCTCCTTTTCCTTTCTCCCTCTATCCCCCCTCCTCACTCTTTCTTTCTCTTTTTTCCTCTCTTGCCCACTTCTCCCTGCCTTCCCTCATTGTCACTCCTTTATTGCTCTCGCTTTCTATCTCTTGGTTTCTCTTTTGCTTTCTTGCTCCCTTGCTCCCTCCCTCCCCTGCTTTCCCTCTCTCCTTTCTCTTGTACATGTTCTTCCTCTGCATGCTCTTCCTCTCTTGCACACACTCTCCTTCCCTCACACATGCACTCTCTCCCTAGTATTGCGCTATTGAGTATGAATTTTCTCTTTCAGAGTAACACAAAGATCAGGTTTTACTATAATATCTATATAGAAAATAAAATCCTCTGGTTATGTGCAGCATAGGGTAATGCAGAATTGTTGAGAGTGTTTGTAAGAGTTTTCCAAGTCACAGCCAGCTAAAAGTGTACAGTGGTTCACTTACTCTTCCTTGGACTACATGGGAGAAATAAAAGGACTTTTGTCCCCAGCAGCCACAGACTCATCATAAAGAACATCCACGAGCCATGCTGCTATTTGTCTGTTCTATTTGAGATGTCTATCAAGCCTGTGGCAGCCTTTTGTATGACCTGTGAAATGGATTTTCCATTACATACTGGGAAGATGTAGTTTATTTAAGGTTAATTTTGAACTGATGTTTTGATAATTGCAAAGTATGGGTCTCTGTGTGACCCAGGCTGTGAGGAGAGCTCGGGGCAGCATCCAGCTGACACACCTAAATTCCTGAAAAAGATTCCTATCTTGCATAAAAGACAGGGAGGGAAGGCTAGGTTATTAACTTTCCTATTAGTAAACTGAGTATAACAGTCATTGGTTCTTTGTCTCATAGCAATGTTGTTAAGGACTAGGTAGCTAAGCTCTGAAGATATGAAGAATTCTACAAACCTTAATTATTATATTTACCAAACTTTCAAGGTTAAATGTTACTGTACTCTTTTAAAAAAACCTAAGGCAATAGCATCCACAAAAGCTGAGGCTTTTTTGAGTAGATAAAAAGGGGTTTTTTATCAGTTCTGTCATCCTACTTATCTTAAAGGATTGAGAGGATGAGAGGAGTGGCAGGGGTTGTGGGGTAGAAGGTGGCATGTACTGTATGTCCTTTGCTGGACTTGAATCCCTGATTCCAAAGGTTAGTCCATAACATTTTAACCTTGCTATTTATTTTGTGTGAGCTGACACAGGCAGGACGCAGGAACAAACACAAAATCAACCACGAATGAAATGCAAAGAGTAAATTTATTTCTGTTAACTCATGAACCAGGGGATCTCCGAAGCAGCACCCAGGCAGGGGCACATAAGCAGGAACGCAGGCACTGCAGAGCTTGGTCCTTGCTAGTGAATTACCAAACCTGCTGGTTTTGCCTGTACATCAGGGATTCACACAGGTGTAGTTTTCCACTGTGCTTTGATCTTCCCCACAGCAGGGCAGAAATCTCAAGCATGTTTGATAAGATGCCTCTAAGGCTATCACAGGCCTATGTTATCTAAGCAAATCTAAGTATTTACATGTTAATCTTGTGGAAATGTATCCAGGGCATGTGCTTGCAGTACAAGACTACAAAACATAATGAGCCAACCTGTGATACAAGAGGAAAACTGGAGTGTCATCACCTTCCAGTAATACAAATGCCATTGCTCCAGCTCCTTCAGCTAATATTACTCTGGGTTTAATAACCTGGTGAAGGGTAATTGACCACACAGACTGGAGAGCTATGGCTTGTGCCTTTTCAGATTGAACTTCAATTTGATGATGGGTTTGTGACACCAATAACACTATTCCAATGCTATCTCCTCTAGATAAGGCACAGGTATTCGTCAAAGATACCTGAAATATAAGAACTCAAGAATCTGGTATCAGTAGAGGATGCAAAATAAGAGGAGAAGTTGGGGTACAGAACCATATGGTGTTCTCAGGGGTTATTATTTTAAACTTCATGTCTAGACTGATAGGTTATGGTCCTGCCATGCAATCTGCCAGTGTAAACAATTCCATTTCCTCTATAGTTAATATTTTGGGAGAGATACCATCTGGAAGAATTTAAATCCTCACCATATTTTGTGCTGGAGGTGTTGTACTTCCATCGGTAAGCTAGGCATCTTTTTTGTGCTCTTGTATTAACTCGTCATAAGGAGGAGCCTCTTCCACAGGAGAGGTACGGATATCTCCTAGGGGAAGAGTTTTCCCTAGTGTGACCATATGATTAAATGATACAGTTCCTAGAAGGGTGGTGTGTGGAGTGGTTACATGTTGTCCTGGTTTAACACGAGTTAGCAATATAACCAGAATAGCTGCTTGCTCACTCCAGCCCCCCTCCCATCCTGAATAGGGGAGAGAATCAAAAGGGAAGGGAGAAACTCATGGATTGAGATAAACACAGTTTAATAAAATAACAAAATAACAGTAATATACTACTACTGCTACTAATATATATAAAATAGAAAGAGAATATAAAATAAAAGATACTCAATGCAATTCCTCACAAACTCCGTCCGCACTGAGCAGACAGTCTCAGGAAGCAGCACCCTGGTCCTGAACAGCCAATCCTGGAGAGAGAAGAGACAAAAAGGCAGAAAGGCCCAGAGGCCTCTGCAAAATGGCAGGATGGCAAAAGGCTGAACTAAAGAAAGTCCCGAACAGAACTCCCCCAAACAGGTCTCCATCCCGGCTCCGACCTAGCCAGAAGATCCTGACTCTCCACAAATATGAAGCATGATGCTAATGGCATGGAATATTCTAATTGATCAGTCTGAATGTCAGTCAAGGTCTGCCCCATCTATGCCCGACTTCCTAGCTGCCTCTCACCTGTGGGCGGAGAGCTCAGAGGCCTTGGCTCCAAAACAACAGCAGTTAAAAACATTAACTCTATCCCTGGGTGTTATCTTTTTGTTCTCAAACTAAATCCAAACAACCACCGTGCTAGCTACGAAAAAGAAAGGTTTCTAACTGCATGAAGGAAAATTAACTTGTTTTCAGTCAAACCAGTACACATGTGGTTTTCCTGGTAGAAATCGTTGCTGTAAATAATGTTTCCATTTCCGATGTATAGCTGCCTGAGTTACCTCTGCATGGGCCCTAACGGAATCATCAGTAACCCACCCATGAATAGGTATGACTGTGTGTAGTCACTCTACCTTGGCCTGTGTTTCAGTTTCTTGTAGTGCCCAAACTACAGCTAAATTTGTTTTTCTTATTGGGGTGTAATGTACAAAAGAGCCTTGTAATGCCTTGGACCAAAATCCTACAGGTTCCTTCTGATTTTTCATATCAGTCACCTGCCACAATCTCCACGATACTATATCATCTAGGATTGTTTCTTCTAATTTAAAAGGATATTCTCACCTAGGAATGTATAAACATGCATGCTCAGTCAAAGCATTTTTGCGGGCATCAAAGGCTTCTTGTTGTTGCTTGATCCACCGCCAAACAACCTTCTTCCTAGTTATTATAATTTCTGCGGAGGGTGCATTAATACCACCATATGTGGGATAAAAGTTTTCCAATACCCTAAAAGTCCCAAAAAGGGCTGTAACTGTTTTACTGTGATTGGTACGGGAAATAACCAGACTGTGTGCTGTACCTTATTTAGTATTTCTCTAATCTCTCAATGCCAAACTGTTCCCCAACATTTTACAGTAATACTAGGGCCCTGTATTTTCTTTGGATTAGTTGCCCAGCCTCTGTCCTGCAAATGGGCTTTCAGCGATTCTGCAGCTGCTTCAATTTCTTGTTGTGATGCTGCCATAATCAGTAGATCATCAATATAATGGCAAACAGTAACAGTACCTGACCATAGTGCTACATCAGCTACTATAATTTAGTGTCAAATGGAGGGACTGTGTTTGTATCCCTGAGGCAATACTTGGAAAGTACATTGCTGTTGTTGCCAGGTAAAGGCAAACTGGTCTTGCATTGAAGTAGCAGGAGGGATGGAGGGTGGGTGCAGTGTTGGTGGTGGGGCTAGGCGTGGTCAGCTTTTTTGCATAAGCATTAACTTTTGCCATCGGCAAAATATTCTGATCCCATCTAATTCTGATTGTGGGATACCAGATTGTACAAGATCATTCCACATTTGTTTCCTTGTCACCCATGCTGTAACTCTTTTCAGTTTTGCCAACTTTCTTTTATTCACCATCTGAACAGATTGTGCTGAGATTACAGCCTCAATTTATCACAAGGTATTTGCTAGGGTGCTGCTTTTCCCATAGCATTTCTCACTACTGGTATAATCAAGGGTTTTAGTGAGGCAGGCGCTCCTCTCAAATACTGTGTTTTGACACTTCTAGTTAATGCTACAGTTTGGATTGGATCCCAAAACCAAAGCATGAGCCATCCCCATCTGCCGCACCAAATTAATACCTTTTTCCATTGTACACTATTTTCCAAAGGACAATACTAAATTGACAGGTTCAGCATATGCTGTTAAAATTGCTGCACCCAGCCACCAATATAATGTAGGTGCAATAAAGTCTTGCCCATCGGGACCTCTGACATTTTGTAACTGAGAATATCCTCATTGTATCTGATTATCATTGGCTATAGGGCTTAATCTTTTTCACCTGCTAATAAATGGATAGATGCAGCTCCACTATCCCAAGCTCTTAGAATCCATGCCAGTATGCCTTCCCCATTCTTTTGCTGTTAGATCTCTAAAAACACCCTTAACTTAATTTGGGGTGTAAGTATGTATGATCTGCACTCCCCTGTCCACTTGTTCCTGCTGCCCCATAACTTGTATGAGGGGCCATGCTTCCACCACCTCCTGCCTTTAAAGTCTGGATCAAAATCAAACTCAATCTCAGAGTCTGAGGATTCACTCCAAATATTTCCATCCCATTCCTTGGAATTCCAAGATCATTTTGTGGTGAGAGCACAAACTCAGGAAACTAAACCTTACTTTTTCTATATTTGTCCCTTTGTTTATTAGTGATACACTCTACCAACCGCTCCACAGTATCTTGCAGCTCATAGCACCTCTCTGCTTGAATAGTAATTACTTCTTGCATGATCACCTTTGCATCATGTAAAGTCCTGACTTCCTTTACCAATTCTCTCATTTTACTCCATAATGCAACAACTTCACGGCCAAGAGCTCTAAGACTGGTAACTAATAACCATCCCAATCTTCCTGCTCGCTTGTGAGAAGAATCTGATGCTGCTTTCCATGGCAACCCACACATAGCTGTTTCAATTGCCTGGAGGGTAACCACTGCCCCGTCTTCTGCCTCAGGCCATGCTTCTGGCAGAGCCAGTTTACCCAGGAAAGTGGCCATGGGGGTCCAGCGCTCAGTAGTGAGCCATACCAGAATACAGGGAATCACCGTTGTGGCCTCCCCAGTCCCCAACTTTTTTGTCAGCATTGTCAGCATTGCTGTTCCTAGATCCTGCCAACTATGCCAAACGCATGAACTGGCACAGGCAGGACGCAGGAACAAACACAAAACCAACCACAAATGAAATGCAAAGAGTAAATTTATTTTCATTACCTTGCTAACTGGGGGATCTCTGAAACAGCACCCAGGCAGAGGCACACAAGCGGGAACACAGGCACTGCAGAGCTTGGTCCTTGCTAGCAAATTACTGAACCTGCTGTTTTTGCCCGTGTATCAGGGATTCACACAGGTGTAGTTTTCCACTGTGCTTTGATCTTCCCCACAGCAGGGCAGGAATCTCAAGTATGTTTGATAAGGTGCCTCTAAGGCTATCACAGGCCTATGTTATCTAAGCACAGAGGTTCTACTCATCAAGAACATAAGACTAAACAACAGTTGGTATGATATGTGTTTTTTGACACCCCAGCTGCGAGTCACTTGAGCGTATTTACAGTCCTCCTTGCAATCTTCTGTTATATTCCCCCAGAGTGTGTGCGCATGTACACACACTTGTGCATGAAAAGAAGAATCTAAATTTAAAAGCATAGGACATTTGATCTGCAGCTTTATATATATTTCAACTCCAAAGAGCTTCATAAGCTGTTAAGTGGTCTTCTGCATCTGCCTTAAAAATTCATGAATCATGTAGGGGGTGGGGTGGAGAAGGTGGCACCAGCCATATTTTCCTATCTGTGCCAGCTAAACTTTGAACATCTATGTTAGTAATACATTTCCCTCTGTCCTTTAGCACTTTGCTTCACATTCCAAACCTTGTTGTATTTAAGCAAGAAAATTGGATAATTTTCTCAGTATGCTGAGGAATGGACCATGGATAGAAACATTGCTCTAGAAGTCTTCCTTCTTCCAGATGCAGAAGAGTATTGTGTGCAATTTGTTTTCTCTCCCCTTACATCCTTGAACTTTTCTCAAGGGAACAAGGGACCTCGTAGTAGCAAATGGCTCTCTTCTGTCTTTCTGGATTCTTAAGTTTTTTTATTGGTTCCCTCAGTCTTTTTTTCTTTCTCACACACAATTAAGGTGAAGGCGAAACCAGTACACCAAACAATAATATTAAAAGACATTTTATATATTGTATAAAGAAGAAAATATGCAGAGGATAGTTAATGGGAAGGTTTGAAGGTACTGTGGATTCCCTTGTCATGAACATGAGAGAATTAGACTCCAAATGCAGCAGTTACTGATTGGAAACAATAGCAGCTCCATAGGACTTTCCAGCTGCTGAATAAAGCCCACTGTGCTCATTTGCTTGTTTTAGTATATTTTACAGTTTGTCTTCTTCTGTTTTGTCTTTTTATTTCAACAAAACGAAAATAGAGCTCGGAAGTAAGTTGTATGAGCTGTTCGTTACTAAATTTGCAGAATTTACCATTGTCTGCATGCAAAATTAGTCTTTCTTTGTGAATACAAATGGTCTGCTTGCTGCCATGGAAACATGATCCAGAATCATGATCTTTTGCCGTGATAAGTGAAGTTCATAAAATCAAGATGTTTCATATTTCCTTGTAACGAATTTATGAACAAAAGTCTGCCGTTTTTATTTTAATCTGGCTGCTGCTTCTAAAGACATACCATTACCTAGAGATATATTTTCCAGTCTGTGCCAGGTTTTGGGTTGGTTACCATTAGGTATTATAACATTAATCACAGCTGGTACTTTTAAAAATAGATGTTTCAAAGAATCTTAAGAAAAGCAGTATATATATTCTGCAAATTGTTTGAGAGAGTGCTCGCCAAAACACTAGGATTATCATTCTTTAGTCAAATCATTACATGCTTATCTCTGAGTAAATATTTTGTTCTGGGGCAGTGATGATATAGTTCATTACTTTGGAGAATCCTCCATAATATTTGCTTTAGAATACCTCCAGCTTGTAGCCTCTGAAAACACTATTTCTATAAGCTGCATTTACATTGTGCTCTGAAGGAAGCCTCCAGGGGAAGAAGAGTGTATGACATTCCAGTAACGAGCTGCTGGGATTTCAATTTTATATGAACAATTGATTTCTGCCTTAACAGAATTATTCCCATGTATTAAGAAAAATATTTCACAGCATTCTTCTTCATGGAGGTTAGCCTAGATGTGAAAGGAAAATGTATGATAACTAAATATCTGACACAAACTTCTGATTTTGGAGTATCTTCCCAAAGGCTTTTATTAAAAATAAACAAACAAACAAAACCCCAAAACAAAACAAAAAAACCCAAACAACCAACAAAACCAAATACCCCAAAACCACAAACAAAACCCAACAACAACAAAAAACAACAAAAAACACAAAACAAAACAACAAAAACCTCAAAACTTGATACATTGTTGAACTTAACAACCTTTATATGCTTCTCAGAATTTATGTGGTAATTTGTATCCATTTTCCCCAATTTAGTTTTGAAAAATAGATGTCCCTGAATTGGACTCTTTCCCTCCTATTCTGCATCCAGGTTAAAAAAATTAATAGCCATCTTGGAAACATCAAGCTATTTGAGATGAACAGATTGGTTGGCTTCCAGGAGTTTAAGGAAATAATTCTAATCTCACTGAAAGCCTTGGAAGTTTTGTCATTAATTTAAATAGGGTCAGAATTTCATCCACCATATTCAAAATTCAGATAAGGCAAAATGGTTTTTCACATTAGGGTTCAGTTGGAGCTCTTTGAGGCATACAAAGCCTTGAAATGAAAAAGAATACCTCCTTTGAAACTGCTGTGGCTGTCCTATACAGGCTGGCAGTGGCATGTAGCTCCTTTGTGCCATTGCCAGAGTTTTACTTTTTGCTTTACAAGAACAATTCTATATGTTTTTGTGCAGTCATGTTTGCTTTATAAGATATATATATATAGCTAAGATGATAAATGAGAACTAGTTGAAGTATGTGTTAGCAACTTATGTGCCACAAAATGCTGCCAACCTTATTTTCATTTGAGAGTGAACTGAATGGATAGCTTGATTGCCTGTTGAGCTACTAGTAGACTGCATGGTATCTATCATATGTTTTATAAATTGATAAATTGATTTGTTGCTTTTGAAAATGCTATTTGTTGCTTAGAACAACCACCAGAAAAATCATTGAAAGTCCAAGTAATTCTACTTTATAAAACATTAAAAAACCCACTTATACTTAAAAGAGAAATTGGTTATTTTTTAAAAATCACATCTAAAAACCACTCCTTTAGTAGTTAATCTGAAAAACATGGAGTTTGATTCAGGGAACACATAGGAAAGGTCAATTACAAATCTTTCAGAGTATGTGCATCACTAATTAATAATAATGCAATTAGCTAAGCATTAAAGAGAAAATATACCCTTGATTCTTCTTTCATAATTTTTACACTAGCCCAGTTTAAATAGTGCATTGGGAAGGTATTTCTGATGTAAGTTTAAAATGTAACCATACTTAAATTCACAAATGTTCAGAGTGGTAAGAAAATTAAATGTTTTGGCAAGTATATTGGTTATTTAGCTGCTGGTCAGATGGAAGTTCTCTTTAAAGTAATGAGAAACTCACTTATCACTGTGTTTCCATCAGGTTAAAACACCTGCTAATCCAATCAATTTCTGACAGAACAGGGCTAATACCTGTATCTAGTCATGTAGACATGGGAAGATTCTTGATTGCTACAACATTAATGACAAAAAAGCATTTGTTCTATGTTTCTTCCTATATCTACTTGTAATGATACTGAGGTGTTGAGGAATGTTTTGGCTTTCTTTCATACAGTCTGGATAAATTATCTCCCTTTTTGAATGCAACTTTACCCATGGCAAACAGTAGTCTCAAGGAGATATTTCCTTGCTCTTTTTTTTTTCAATGTTGAAGAGGCATGCTTCTCATTGTAGCAGACACATGACCAATTCTCAATTTATACAAAGTACTTGAGGCCAACGTCCATGCAGTTATCTGTTCTTTAAGTTTTATGCATGCTTTTTAGAAGTTCTAAGATAACTACACAGGTGCGCGCACACACAAATCTGACTTAAAATTCCACTTTTTAGATTAAGAAGTGTAAAAATGGAACAAAGGAAACTGAACGATCAAGCAAACACCTTGGTGGACCTGGCAAAGGTTAGTAGGAAATTATTGTTTTGTATCAACATTCATCTATTCCAAATGAAGAGTTCGTAAGTGAAAATGTTACGAAATATACATGCAAATACTGTTAATAAGTTTGTTAATTCCACAAAAATGAAAACATATATTTGTTTTGGGATAACATTTATTAAGTGAAACATCTTGTTTATGGCTCTGATCAAGGTTTGAATGTAGCTTTTATTTTTTGAACATTTGGAAAAGATTTCATAACTGAGGGACTGATCCTGAGAGCTGCTGAAACAGACTGCAGTGATCATGGTAAATGCTTAGGATGAATTTTGCCTAGGCAATGTTTGTGTAGTCCTGTATAATAAAGAGGTTTCTTGTCTAGAGACAGACTATGCTGTGAGGGACAATAGTTCATGGGCCCTCACAAAGACTGAACTTAAGGGTTGTGGTTTTCCATTCCTGTTCTCTTCTGAAGGAATGACTTTAAACAAATAACTTTAGGTCTGTATTACAATTTTATATAATGAATAATAACTGCCCACTTTGCTGATTTATAATGATTTGTTATTCTTTTTGAAGATATTTGAGATCAACTAAAAGAGACTATTCAATTGCAAACTGTTAGTGGGAAAATATCAAGCCAGGTTCAACATTTCAAGACAGTTGAGGCTGTCACAGCTCCATGCCCCCAGGTTCAACCATGAGTGAAGCTGAAGATGTATTCCCAGTAGTCACAGGCACACAGAGCAGACATACATCACATAATACATGGCTGGCCAAACAGATCACAAACAAATGCACACAGAGCACTCATACAAACACAGACAGTACCAACAGCCTCATGCTGCTCTCCTCTCTGGCTGAGTAGGATCACAGAATCATGAAAGGCTGAGGTTGGAAGGGACCTCTGGAGGTCATCTTGTCTAACCTCTTTGCTCAAACAGGGCCACTGAGAGCCAGTTGTCCAGGACCATGTACAGATGGCTTGCTAATATCTCCAGGGAGACTCTACAACCTCCCTGGG
>VWYH01000651.1:0-17031 GCA_013399365.1 Pampusana beccarii | reverse complement strand
GCTTTGGTGCCAAATAACTCCACACAACACATCGCCTCTCCTCTCCTGTGTGACCACTATAACAGATGGAACCCAAGTAATGGACTAAATTAACTCAGTGAACATTTTATGGGCATTTTATGGACATTTTACAGGGATGGCCCAAAGACTAAGTGAGTCATGGTCAAAAAGGATGTATTGGATAGTGCAAGAGCTGAACATGACATAAATGGTATAGAATAAGGTTGGAGATTGTCCTGGTTTCAGCTGGGATAGAGATAATTTTCTTCATAGCAGCTCATATGTTGATGTGGTTTAGATTTGTGATGAAAACAGCGTTGATAACACAGGGATGTTCTAATTATTCCTGAGCGGTGCTTACACAGAGCCGAGGACTTTTCTGTTTATCACACAGACCCACCAGTGAGTAGATTGGGGGGTGAACAAGTGGTTGAGAGGGGACACAGCTGGAACAGTTGACCTCAATGTACCAAAAGGATGTTCCATGCCTGTGTGGGAATAACAGATGATTCAGCGAGAAGAATTGTAAATATGCTCAAGTGAACGCAGCTGGGGTGTAGAAAAACACATAAATCACAAATAGAACCTCAGTGTTTAGATAACAGGACTGTGAAAAAAAAAAGTTGTAAAGGCACCTTATCATACATCCTTGAAATTCCTTTAAGCAAAGATCAAAGCAATGTGGTAAACTGCTCCTGTGTGAATCCCTATATCCAGACCGAAACGAGCAGGCTTGATCTTCAGCAAGGGCTGCATTCTGTAGTGCCTGTGTCTCTGCTTATGTGACCTCTACCTGGGAGCTTAAGTGCTGTTTTGGAGATCTCCCAGTTAGCGAGGAAACAAAAATAAATTTTCTCTTTGCGTTTCTTCTGTGGCTTGTGTTTGTTCCTGCGACCTGCCTGCGTTGGCTTACAAATTTGGTGTAGTCGGCAGTCACTAGAAACAGCCATGCCACGGTTTCCAAAAAAGCTGAGGACTGGGGAGACAATGTGATTCCCTGTATTCTGGGATGGCCCAGTATAGAGCCGTGGATCCCCATGACCGCTTTCCTGTCTGAATTGGCTCTGCTGGAGGCATAGCCTGAGATGGATGATGGGGCAGTGACTGCCCCCCCAGGCAACTGAAACAGCTATGTGCGTGTTGCCATGGAAACAGCATCGGAGCCTTCTTGCACGTTAGTTAGCAAGAAGATTGGGATGGTTATTAGTTACCGGTGTCAAGGTTTAAAGCAAGACAACAATAAACCATGGCAGATGCTTTCTGTTACCCCTTCACCCTCTCTCCACCTTCTCCTTTAGATCGGAAAGATGATAAGGAAGATAAGGAGGAAGGAAGAGAGACTTAGACTTCAAGTTGGAAGGTTTTAAAGGGTTTTACTAATGCTACTAATAAATAGAGAAAATATACAAAATATAAAAAACCAATCTTGAATGTCCGATATGGAGTTGGTGTCACTCCAGCGGTGGCAGAGCTAGGAGCTGGCTTGGCTCCAGCAGCTGTAGGGCAGGCACCCGGAAGTCATGGGCGGGACTTCACAGCAAACCCGAAACTGGATTTCGGGGATGCAGGGCCTGAGGCCTATAGATCGCAGGCAGACAGACAGGATCCTCTTTAGATGTCGGCCATGGTTGAAGAGGGATGAGACCCTCGTGATCCCAACTTATATAGGGTGTATGACGATTATGGGATGGAATACTCAGTTGGTCAGTTTTATTCACCTGTTCCGTCTGTCCCTCCTCAAATATGTCCCGTTAATTATGGGATGTTATCAGAATTCTTACCTGTCGTAACAATAAATCTAAACATGAGCTTCTTCAGCATTCCATTGGTCATTCTTATCAGTTTTGAGCACAGTGTCTGAAAAACATGCAGGCAAAAATTCAGAAAAGTGCAGTTACTTAGAAGGCACTTAGCTGAAAGGAAAAATCACTAAAAGAGAACTAGTATTGCTTTTAACAAAACCAGGACACTGGTTTTAGGGCTCTTGACCGTGAAGTTTTTGCATCAGAGTAAAATGAGAGAATTGGAAAAGGAGGCTGAGATTTTACAGGATGCAAAGGTGATCATGCAAGAAGTAATTACTGTTCAAGGAATGGGATGGAAATATTTGGAGTGAATCCTCAGACTCCCATACTGAGTTTGAATTTGATCCTGACTGAAAAGGCAGGGAGGTGGTGGGAGCACGAATCCCCATACAAATGATGCAGCAGCAGGCACAAGCAGATGGAGGGGGGCAGATCGTGTGTACTCCCGCTCCGAAAGAGTTAAGGGAATTTTTAGACATCTGCCAGCAGAAGAGTAGGGGAGGAATACTGGTATGGATTTTGCGAGCTCAGGATAGTGGAGCTGCATCGATCCCTTTTTTAGCAGTTGAAAAAGATTTATTAAGCCCTATAGCCAATGATGATCAGATACAACAACGATATGCTCAGTTGCAAAATGTCGGAGATCCTGATGGGCAAGATATTATTGCACCTCTGCTATATCAATGGTTGTGTGGAGCAGTTTTAACAGCATATGCTGAACCTGTTGAATTGGTCTTGTCCCTTGGAAATCAGTGTACAATGGAGGAGGGTATTAATTTAGTGCAGCAGATGGGGATGGCTTATGCATTGATTACGGTATTCGATCCGGACAGGGTAGCAGTGACAAGAAGTACTAAAATGCAGCTTTTTAAAGGAGCACTTGCATCACTAAAGCCCATGATTATAACAGTAGTGACAAATGCTACAGGTCATGTAGGTGCTGTAGCAAATACCTTGGGGGAAACTGGGGCTGTACTTTTGGAATCCTCTCTTTGGGTGGTGAATACAGGAAAGATAGCAAAACTGAAAGGAGTTACAGCACGGGTGATGGAGAAACAAATGTGGAACGATATTGTACAAGCCAGTATCCCACGATTAGAAATAGGTGGGATCACACCATCAGAAATGTTTTACTGATGGCAAAAGTTAGTGCTTATGCAAAAAAAACAACCAGCCCTAGCCCCACCTCCAACACTGCACCCACCCCCCACCGTGCCTGGCACCTCCATGCAAGGCCAGTTTTCCTTTACCTGGCAACAAAAGCAATTTACTTTGCAGGTATTGCTTCAGGGATAGAAGCACAGTCCCTCCATTTGCCACCAAATGATAGTAGCTGATACAGCACTATGGTCAGGTACCATTACCTATTGTCGTTATATTGATGATCTATTGATTATGGCAGTGTCACAACAAGAAACTGAAACAGCTGCCAAATTTCTGAAAGTGCACTTACAGGACCAAGGCTGGGCAACTAATCTGACTAAAACACAGGGCCCTAGTACTACTGTACAATTTTTAAGACTAGTTTGGCATGGACAGATTAGAGAAATACAATATAAGCTACAGTAAACAGTCCAGCAGTTTTCTGTACCAGCCATTGTAAAGCAATTACATGCCTGTTTGGGATTTTTAGGGCACTGGGGAACTTTTATCCCTACATCTTCTGTGGAGGAGGCTTCCCCTTGTGAAAGGTCAATAGAAGAGCAAAATAAAGTTGATACACTTGAGTCAAAACAATAGGGAAGTAGATAATATGACCTCTGCTGAGCTGCATGCTCAAGCTCTAACTGTGCATATAGCTTGTGGACATGGATCAGTGTATACTGCACATGCATGGGACATCATTGTTCACAATCAAACCCCCTTGCTATTATATACTTGTAAAACATGTGCACATCATTGTGCTACTTGCACACAGTTACATTTCAGGGCATTATGTAGGCCATGCAGAAAGATAAAATGGGGTCAGTGGGCCTTGAATACCTGGCAGGTCGATTATATGGGCCCCCTGCCACCGTCTAGGGAATGGCAATATGTATACACCGCTGTGGGTACCATGTCAGGACTAACTACAGGGGAAATGGAATTATGGTAACGGCTGTAAAAGCTGCTTCAATTTTGAAGGCATGTGTTGCTTCAACATAACTGATGAATCAGCCAGCATGGAAGATGACATTTAACATCTTCAGGACTTAATGCATCAAATGAAACAATCTACTAATAATGCCTGACTGAATGACTCCTTTAATTCCTTGACAAGATGAATGGGACATGTGATTTAAAGCATTATTGTACAAATATGTTTATTCTTTTTCTATATGTGTTTATTGTGTGCCTCTGTAAATTGCTCTGTGCTACACCTCACATGCCCAAATGAACACCTCCGGCTTTGCCTGCCCCAGCAGAAACAATCTCTTAAGCAAGGGTATGGAATGTGTGGGAATAACAGAAGATTTGGCGAGGAGGAGAATTGTGAATATGCTCAAGTGACTGCAGCTGGGGTGTAGAAAAACACATAAATCACAAGTAGAACCTCAGTGTTTATATAACAGGACTGTGAAAAAAAAGTCGTAAAGGCACCTTATTATACATCCTTGAAATTCCTTTAGGCAAAGATCAAAGCAGTGTGGTAAACTGTGCCTGCATGAATCTCTATATACAAGCCAAAATGAGCAGGCTTGTTGATCTTCACCAAGGGCTGAATTCTGCAGTGCCTGTGTCTCCACTTGTGTGACCTCTGCCTGGGAGCTTAAGTGCTGTTTTGGAGATGCCCCAGTTAGTGAGGTAACAAAAACAAATTTGCTCTTTGCATTGCACCTGTGGCATCTGGTTGTTCCTGCAACTTGCCCACTTTGGCTCACACAAAACCACATGACGTCCCACACAGCAATAAAAGCTGGGGGAAGAAGTAGGAAGGGGAGGACGCTCAAAGTTATGGCATTTGTCTTCCCAAGTACCCATTGCGTGTGATGGAGCCCTGTTTTCCTGGGGATGGCTAAATACCTGCCTACCAATGGGAAGTAGTGAATTAATTCCTTTTTTTGTTTTACTTGTGCACACCACTTTTGCTTTACCTGTTAAATTGTCTTTATCTCAACATGTGAGTTTTCACTTTTACCCCTCTGATTCTCTCCCCCATCCCACTGCAGGGGAGTGAGAACGAGGATGTGTGGGACTTATCTGCTGGCCAGGGTATAACACAACACTTTATGACAGTAGCTCTGATTTTTGTGCATGTTGGGTATTCCATAAGTGTGATCCATTACTAGAATGTGGCTTTTAAAATAAATAAAATTCCCTTACTAGCACCTCTAAATTTGTGAAAAAAAGTCACAGTTGGACACAATGCACTCTCAGTAACATGCAGGAAGCTCTCATTATGTTACACTTGATGCTTGGAGAGTCTTAAAATGACTGTGACTCCCTGATGCCACATACAGCACAAACACAAAGGCTGAGATTCCCTGTCTCTGCATAGTTTACAAGTTAATTTAAAACAGTATGTATCACATGATGTGATAACATCAGGCAAAGGTGAAGGAAGGTATGCAGGTAACAGTCTTAAAATACTGTATTTTCATTTATGAATATCACACCTCTGCACCACGGGGTTTTTGTGCTATGCTTACAGTGTGTTGCTGCAGAGCTTCACCTTTTTGGATTATTCTAGAGTTATCTCAAAGGTCTGTATTTTATTTCTGAGGACAATGGCAGACATGGGTGAAACTGTACTTCCTGGATGTATCTGCGTTAGGCCAAATGCGGTAAATCCAAAGTAAGTGCATTGTAGCCTGTAAGATTCTTGGATACATGTAACATCTGCACGTGACATCTTTTACAGAGCCAAGGGCAACATAAAACATAAGCAGTAACGACAGTACAATTAATTACCCTAATAACCCTGTTTCTTCACACATCATGGAAGACTAGTGTCAGAGCCAGATTAGAATCATAGAATCATTTTGGTTGGAAGAGACCCTCAAGATCATTGAGTCTAATCATATGTCGTGGTTTAACCTGAGCTAGCAATACAACCACGATAGCCGCTCACTTACCCCCTCCCCCACCCCCCACCCCAACAGGGGAGAAAATCAAAAGGGAAGGGAGAAATTTGGACTGAGATAAACACAGTTTAATAAAATAACAAAATACTAATACACTACTAATAAATATACATAAAAATTAGAAATAGAATATGAAATAAGAGATACTCAAGGCAATTCCTCACAAACTCAATCCACACCGAGCAGCCAGTCCCAGGGAGAAGCAACCTGGTCCCGAACAGCCAATCCCAGAGAAAGAAAAGAGGAAAAAGGCACAAAGGCTCAGAGGCCTCCGCAAAACTGCAGCATGACAAAAAGGCCGAACTAAAAGCCCCGAAGAGAACTCCCTCAGTTCTGACTAAAAGAGTGAAGAAGGCGAAGAAGCAAGAAAGCAAGAGAGAGACCAGAAGATCTCAACTCTCCTTAAATATGAAGCATGATGGTAATGGGATGGAATATTCGTATTGATCAGTCTGGATGTCAGTCAAGCTCTGTTCCATCTCTGCCCTCGTTCCTCGATGCCTCACACCTGTGGGCAGAGCGCTCAGAACATCCTTGGCTCTCAGACCAGAGCAATTAAAAACATTAGCTCTGTGCTGGTGTTATCTCTTGTTCTCAAACTAAGTTCAAATAATGAGTGTGCTAGCTATGAAAAAAAAAGGTTTCTAACTGCATGAAGAAAATTAACCCATTTTCAGTCAAACCAGCACACCATAACCTAGCTCTGGCACTAAATCATGTCCCTACGAACCTCATCCATAAGTCTTTTAAACACCTCCAGGGAGGGAGACTCAACCACCTCCCTGGGCAGCCTGTTCCAGTGCTTGACAACCCTTTCTGTGAATAAATTTTTCCTAATATCCAATCTGAACCTCCCCTTGAGGCCATTTCCTCTTAATTAAAGCTTATCCTGCAGAATGCTTCTTGCTATTTACTTTATTTGCATGTCACACCTGTTCTGTTCTTCTACTTCATAAAATACTAATGTTCTTTCCAAAACAGGATTCTCTCTGGATGAGAGTATATTAGCATAAGGAAATGTCAAATAATCTAATTCAAGCACTTTTAGAAAACTGATGTAAAATTGAGACTGTAATAGTATAAGCAGAGAGGCAAAATTACACCCCAGCAGAGAAAGAGAGAAATAGAGACACTGAGAATGAGTGATAGACAGCTAGACAACCATTATATATCTATGTTGAAACACACCTATTCACCATAAGAAACATACATCTACCCAATAAGTCACACAAAATGTTATACTAGATTTCCTTTATGGGAATCACAGCACTGGCAGGGACTGTCATTCTCACTTTTTTTATGCTGTACAAACACCTTCCCACAGAGAACAATCTGTTTCTGGAGATTGAGACAGAGCGTCCCTCAAGCACAATATCAAGCCCTTTTACTAGCAAGGTCATATCCAGCCCTCCAGCAGATTAAATGGATAGTGCAGGGCTGCCATGGAAGGCAACAGAAAGAGAAATGAAAGAGCTATGAAAGCATCAAAAAGTACCAAACATAACTTCCCTGGATACAAATACTTGATGCCTGGGAAGTCTTACAATGGGCTTTTTCAGACCTAGACGCATGTGATGGATCCATTTAGGGAACTCCCTTTTGAACAGACATAAAACTCCTTTTTTCAGCCTCTCAGCATTATAGTAGTAGATACTAAATTATATATTTGAATATATAGAAAATTTACAAGCCACAGATGAAATTTGTTCTTTGGTTTTGGGGCATATTCAGTTGTAATATCCAGATGCTATTCACATCTGATGGAAATGGAATAATTTTCTGGTATTTGTTTTTAAATGGTGGGAGTTTTATTTTTTTAACAAAAAATGGATAAATACATAGCAGAAAGGTTAGATGATCAAAGGGACCCATTAAATTATTGCTTCACAATTGTTTATAGATTTTATTTGTTTATCTATTAACTCTTGTATTTCATTATGTATTGGGTTTGTGTAGCAAGGTTTTGGTAGTGGGGGGGCTACAGGGGTGGCTTCTATGAGAAGATACCAGAAGCTTCCCCCATGCTCAGCCAAAGGTGAGCCAATCAGTGATGATGGTAGCACCTTGATGATAACATATTTTAAAAGGGGAAAAAAACTGTTGTGCAACAGCAGCCGAAAAGAGGAGTGTGAATATGTGAGAGAAACAACTCTGCAGACATCAAGGTCAGTGAAGGAGGGGGAGGAGGTGCTCCAGGCACTGGAACAGAGATTCCCCTGCAGTTCATGGTGAATCATAGAATTATTCGAGTTGGAAAGGACCTTAAAGATCATCTAGTTCAAACCCTGCTGTCGTGGGCAGGGACACCATCTACTAGACCAGGTTGCTTAAAGCCCCATCCAACCTGGCCTTGAACACTTCCAATGATAGAGCATCCACAACTTCTCTGTGCAGCCTGTTCCAGTGCCTCATAACCCTCATAGTGAAGAATTTCTTCCTTATATCTAATCTAAATCTACCCTCTTTCAGTTTAAAGCCATTACCCCTTGTCCTATCACTACATGTCCTTGTAAAAAGTCCCTCTCCAGCTTTCTTGTAGGTCCCCTTTAGGTACTGGAAGGCCTCCCTAAGAGGTCTTCCTAGAGGGTCTCCCTAGAGCCTTCTCTTCCCCAGGCTGAACAACCCCAGCTCTCTCAGCCTGTCTTCATAGGGGAGGTGCTCCAGCCCTCTGATCATCTTTGTGGCCCTCCTCTGAACTTGCTCCAACAGGTCCATGTCCCTCTTATGTTGGGGGCCACAGAGCTGAAGGTGGTACTCCAGGTGGGGTCTCATGAGAGCAGAGTAGAGGGCGAGAATCACCTCTTGACCTGCTGTCCACACTTCTTTTGATGCAGCCCAGGATACAGTTGGCTTTCTGGGCTGCAAGTGCACATTACTGGCTCATGTTGAGCTCATCAACTTCAGTACCCCCAAGTCCTTCTTGGCAGGGCTGCTCTCAATCCATTCTACACCCAGCCTGTATTTGTACACGGGATTGCCCCTATCCATGTGCAGGACCTTGCACTTGGCTTTGTTGAACTTCATGAGGTTCACACAGGCCCACCTCTCAAACCTGCCAAAGTCCCTCTGGATGTGTGAAATAATTAGTGAGGGGGCAAATTATTGAAACTAATTATCGAAGGTACACTTATTGAGAATAAAGTTACATCCACATTCTCAGCACATAAGGCAGCTGCTTGGCATACAAGGAATCTGTTCTGTGATGGTTCCCCCACACACACCTGGCCTGCATTCTTAGATGTTCACACATTGGGGGAGCTCAGTGTGATGGCACCAAGGAGAACATAGGGCAGAGCAATGCAGATATACTGTGACCAGGCTCTGTGTACAAGGCAGGTACAGGAACTAGATGGTACTGTGCACATAGTTGCTGTCAAGTAAGAGATAATATTCCATTCCATCCAAAATGCTTGCTGCTGAGCTAGCAGTTGCGGTGAAATTTGTCCTGTGGATGAACTTTGCTCATTATAATCTCATTAAAATACCAAAACACATCTCCATCCCAAAAGATACCCTATTCCATCCTCGCTCAAGCACGCTCCCTGTATTCTTTTAAGTCTATACCTTTAAAATTGAAGCGAGAGAATTTTACAACAATCGATAACAAAGGTATGTATCACTCAAGTTCTACCTAAACATAGAAAATTGTATAAAATACCCTAATGAGAGGGGAAAGTTAGGGAACCAACATAACGTCAGACTGGCTGTTGAGCACAATTGGACTTATAGCGCCAAATTGAGATCATTTGATGTGATTTGGCATCACTCAGAAGCTAAGTTCAGATGCCCCCAGTCCCCAGTAATTTACTGAGGACAAGCTGGAACACAAGGAGGTTTTGTTTCTGCCACATTAACCTTTTTAACACAACAGGATGGCATCCCTTCCCTCCAGCATGTCAACCATGAAGACCATGGTGAAGCAGGTTGTCCACCTGCATCCCATGGAGGTCCATGGTAGAGCAGATATCCACACTGCAGTCCATGGAGGACCCCATGCCAGAGCAGGTGGATGCCTGAAGGAGACTGTGACCCCATGAAGAGCCCACGCTGGAACAGGTTTGCTGGCAGGACCTGTGGCCCCATGCTGGACCCAGACTGGAGCAGTTCTGAAGGACTGCATCACATGGAAAGGACCCATGCTGGAGTAGCTCTTGAAAAACTGCAGCCCATGGGAAGGACCCACATTAGAGAAGTTCATGGAGGACTGTCTCCCATGGAAGGGACCCCATGCTGGAGCAGAGGAAGAGTGTGAGGAGGAAGGAGTGTCAGAGATGTTTGATGGACTGATCACCACCCCCATTCCCCATCCCCCTGCGCCACTCAGGGGGAAGAGGTAGAGAAAACTGGGAGTGAAGTTGAGTTTGCTCAGAAGGGAGGGGTGGGGAGGAAGATTTTTATAAGATCTGGTCTTATTTCTCATTATCCTACTCTGATTTCATTTGTAATAAATTAATTTCCCTGAGTCAAGTCTGTTTTGCCTGTGATGGTAACTGATGAGTGATCTCCCTGTCCTTATCTTGACCCATGAGCCTTTCATTATATTTTCTCTCCCCTGTCCAGCTGAGGAGTGGGAGTGGTTTGGTGGACACCTGGTGTCCAGTCAAGGTTAACCCACTACACATGAAATGTATTATATTAAATACATAAAAATGTATCTCATATTATACTAATTGTGTCTCATATTATATGTATCTTTCATCTCAAGGTTGTGAGAGAGGGACAACTCCACTAATTAGTGCTATTTTTAACTGATAGTGTTGCCCCAAAACCAGGGTTCTGTCACCTGGTGTGCATGCAAATGAGCCAAATTTAGCACACAAACACGAGATATTTTTTATTACAGAGTTGCGCAAAGCCAGCATGCCAGAAAGAAAAGTAACAGCCATTATATACAAAGTCTTACCACTATATTCACACCCTAAAAAGCCTATTGGTTACACATTTGCATATTGCTTACATAATCATTTTAGCATATAATGAGCAATGCTCAGCTAAAGGACACTTTATCCAACCTTCTCAAGATATGTGTTAAGACTCAACTAATTGTGCGGGCTTCAAAATGTCTAAAGCTGCAAGGTCAGTATTCTGTAGTTTCTGATTAGGTGTTTTGCAAGTCACTCTTTGTTAGAGGAGCAGACTGAATAGACTGACCTAAAATTGAAAGGATTTACATATATTTAGGCTAGCAATTGCTGGCAGGATTCATTCTTTTAAGTGATAATGACTACAATAGCTCAAGCACACACCCCACAAATTGTGCTGGTTGCTGTGAATCCAATTCTGAAGTGCTCCATGCTGTCTCCAAAATCAGGGCAGTGGGACCAACTGCACTGGAGTTGAGAATGACAAATCTCGTCATGGTGATAACCAAGCCTCTTTGGGTATCTGCCTAGCAGTTCAGGCCCATCTCCCTCCTGTTCCCACTAAATTCACTGAGAGCCCTGAACATCTTGGAGGCAGTGCCTAAGCAGAGCACAGTCAAGACCTAGAGATCTTGCCCACATGCATCACTTGAATCAACTTTTCTTCACTGAGAGGGTGGTCGGTCACTGGAACAGGCTCCCCAGGGGAGTGGTCATGGCACCAAGCCTGTCAGAGTTCAAGGAGTGTCTGGATGATGCTCTTAGAATCATCTGAGGAATGGGGAGTTGGACTCTAAGATCCTGATGGGTCCCTTCCAACTTGAGATATTCTATGATTCTATGAAGTATCTGCTTAATCCCACTGACTTTCCAGGTGCTTAAGTACTTTTCAAAAATTAAGCAAGTACCCTTCCTGAAACAGTTTTTTTTTTTTTCCCCCAAGTTGGAGTCTTCAACTATTTAAAGCAGACCTTGAGGTGTATGAGAGTACATGTATTATGCATTTAAAATTAGGTTCTGCTTTTCTAGGCTTAACATATTAATTGATTGCTTCTTTGTCTCAGATTATCTGAAGAAGGTAGATCAAACTACAGTCTAATGTATTAATAACTCAATTGTTTGAATATTGCTCTTGACTATTTCTTATTCAGGAAAAAAACCTGTTGTGGTTTAACCCGAGCTAGCAATACAACCACGATAGCCGCTCATTCACCCCCTCCCCCCCCAATAGGAGACAGAATCAAAAGAGAAGGGAGAAACTTGGATTGAGATAAACACATTTTAATAAAATAACAAAATACTAATAAACTACTAGTAAATATATATATATAAAATAGAAATAAAATATATTCAAGGCAATTACTCACGAGCTCTGACCACAACTGAGCAGCCAGTCCCAGCAAGACACACCTGGTCCCACAGCTGATCCCAGAGAGAGAAAAGAGAGAAAAAGGCAGAAAAGCCCAGAGGATAGCAGGATTTGCAGGATGGCAAAAGGCCAAGCTAAACATCCCAACCAAACTCCCCCAGCTCGATAGAAAGAGCAAGCAAGAGAAAGAGGAAGAACAAAACCAGAAGATCCAGCCACGCCTGGTCCCAAAGTCAATCCCAGAGAGAGAAAAGAGAGGGAAAAGGCAGAAAAGCCCATGAAGAAAATTAACCCATTTTCAGTGAAACCAACACAAAACCCTAAACAATTTTGAGGGTCTTTATGTTCCTTGCACTGCAGGATGGACAAAATAAAATCAGGAGGCAATGTAAAATAAAACTGTAAAAACTTCTTCTATTTAAGAGTCAAAGATGTTTCACCTGAAGCTAGCAACCAAGGCAGGTGCAAGAAGTGAATCCATCTCTCTTTCAAAATTTGTTTCTTTTCAACCTACATTCCTCCTTCAGAGACCCATATAGGTTCCTACTTTAGGTATCACATGCAGAAAAGTCATTGACCTTTAGGAAAGACTTAAATAGTGAGCTCATCTCTCTGCTAACTCAGGATTATTGTCAATTGTCCAGTCTTTTTTCCCCTGTAGTTAGTTACTTTTTAAAAAGGCATAAGAAATTAGGATTTTTACCCTCCTTTTAAAATGGAGAAAATTCAACAGTGCAGAATGCATAACTGAGAAAATATCTTGGTGGTGGGTTGACCCTGACTAGCAGGTAAACCCCCAACCAGCTGCTCGCTCACTCCCCCACAGTGGGATGGGGGAGAGAATCAGAAGGGGAAAAACAAGAAAACTCATGGATTGAGATAAAGGCAGTTTAATAAGTGAAGGGGAGAAAAAAGGAAAAAAAAAAAAACAAATGATGTAAAAGCAATCACTCACCACCAGCAGATCAATGCCCAGCTGGTCCCCAAGTAACAGCTACCTTGGAAAAATGTTCCCTCCCACCAGTTTTATTGCTGAGCATGACGTCACATGGTATGAAATATCACTTTGGTCAGTTAGGGTCAGCTGTTCCATCTGTGTCCCCTCCCAATTTCTTGCCCACCCCCAACCCACTCCCTGGAGGGATGGAGTAGGAAAGAGAAGGCCTTGATGCTATGCAAGCACTGTTCAGTAACAGTTAAAATGCTGGTGTGTTTTGTTCACCAAACTAAAACACAGCACCCTAAGGGCTGCTATGAAGAAAATTAACTTAATCCCAGCCAGACCCAGTACAATCCTTTTTTAATACTTTCTGTGATAACTACAGAAAAAGTTTGCAATAAAACAAAAGGTGTGCTAAAAAAAGATTTGGTGGGGGAGTGCATATAAAAATTCTTTTACTTCCTGTAAAGTTAAAATGGTACTATCATTTTCATTCATCATATTTAGGAAATTTGAAATTTCAAATTCATTTTAGCCTATTAATTTTCAGTGAATTTTCTTTATTATTTCAATTATATATATGTAGTATTAACCAGATTTAAACACAATCACAGGCACAAACAAGGAAATATCTCTTTGCAGAGTTGAAAGTCTACAAGCAGATGACACACTGCACAATTGGTGCAGTGATCCACTATGTTTTATACAAGAAAAGCCAAATTAAATATTCAATGTTCACCTAACTCACAATGGTCCTTGGTTTCTAGGCTGCAGAACTTCCCATAATACGCACATTATAAATTCTTCACATCGTTTTATAGTCTATAAGATTATATTAGCTATTTTCAAAAAAATCCTGAAGTAAATTTAAAAATGCAAGATATATCAGACAGACAAAAATAAATTAAAAATATTTATACAATATCCATCTATTCACTCCAAAGTACATTGACTGAGACAGCCTACCAAACCTTATGTCATGAAGTGCCCTGCAGCAGAGGGCTGTTAATAGCAGCCTATTACTTCTCTTGGGTTTGCCAAGACATCAACATAAGAGTTATCTAGCTCTAATCATTGGGCTTGTCAGGAATGCAGATCTCCTGGCTTCCTTAGGATGGGCTACTGCCTGTTATGACAGATGTCATGCATTTAAGATTTTTTTTCCTGTTGAGGAAAACACAACATTAAAAGGTCATTAACAATGTCTTTAGGTGAAATTAAAGATGTGACATAAATCACTGGGACTCAGCCATTCAAAGTTATGACTGAAAAAAAATTACCTCATTCTTTCTTGTCTATATCTTCTAGACATAATCATGTGATTTTAAGGATTATATAGTTCAGCTTATGAAATAGTATGAATTTCTTTAGCCATACATTTATTGGTACAAAAATCTCAGTCACACCAAGGACCTGGCAGGGTCCTAGAGCAGGAAAAATTAATTCTTCCACTGAGAAGGCAGTGTACAGATTGGAAATAGCCTTTAGGTACTGACTGCATCCCTCTTACCAGGAGAAGCCACGGGGCCCAAGCCTGTGAGCCTGGCAGCCTGCAGGTATCACAGGCTTGGAGGTGAGTGCCATGAACTCTAGAGGCACAAGGCCCTTCAGGCTCAAGCCCTTAGTAGGCAGAGGCTGATGAATAACAGAGCGTTGCTTTAGTGCTGCTGTCAGAAATAAATACTTCAAATATAATACCTTTGCCATGATGGCAGTAAGCGATGTTGAGGAATTTTTATTGTATCACTTGAAGTGAATTAAATACATGATTGTGTGTTTAATGAACAATGCACTGGACAGAGTCCTACCACCACAAGCAATTCTATAAGGAGTCTGTTAAGGTGCATCATGAGCTGATTCCCTATATACACTTAAAATCATATAATTGTTTTGGTTGGAAGAGACCCTCAGGATCATCAAGTCCAACAGGAACATCGAGTCCAACTTGCACCAGCACCAATCCCATGAGTGGTTGCATGGAGCACCTCAACTTGGCACTGAGTCCAACCCCCAGCCCAGCTCTGCTGCCCAAATGTGGCCCAGAATGGCTAAAAGACAATGCTACTTTCTTATCTCATCACCAAGGGAAACTTCACTCCTTCACATGGAGTAATTCTGTCTCTATTATTCCTGTTTCCAGACAGTTTAACCCCTTCTGCAGTTAGGCCTTCTTGCTCTCCAAGCCAGATCATTCATTGGTTAAGTTACCATTGCTGAGCACTTGCAATTTTATGTTCACTTTCAGTGAAAGAACAAAGGTGAACCAGCAGTTTTGGATTCAACTGTGAACAGCAGCCCAGGTCAGAGTGTACAGAGATAAGGCTCCTCCAGACTACTGCCAGGTTCTGAGCTGTCTGTAAGGCAGCTGCTGGCTCCTGGCAGGCTAAGGGTTCTGCTCTCAGCTTGCGACCAGCCTCATGGTTCAGTTTCTGGGTCCCACATGGGCTTACTCTGGTCTGATCTGGGGCAGTATTTCCATTTACTCTGTTCTAGAGGTAATACAGAGTGTGACTGTGACCAAAAGGTATCTGGGGAAGTTCACTCCTTGGCATAGAAATTAGCTAGCCATTTTCCTACAGTGCTGCCAACATTTGGAGTCTGGATGGCGGTATCTCTTCAGCTAAATTGCTTAGAAATATTTTTTCCCTAATAGAACACTGTATCATTGGTAACTATGGTTAGAAAAGCCATGATATTTATTCATAGTTCTCCATTACTTTAGATATGCAACTTTTTACATCTAAACAAAACCCAACTGAGCTCAACTCAGCATAAGGAAACACAGAGGGCCAAATTCAGATCTGACTTACTGAGTATGATCAGCTTGTATTACAACCATTTAATTCATACAGAATGGCTGTTGTGAATGTATACATCTAATTTTAGTTTACTTGCACCATTTTTATGCAGATGTAATTCTCTTAATTTTAATAGAAATAAGACAACTTTACATTGGTTTGATGATGAACAAACTCTGGCCCAGATTTGGTGTAGGATTTTTAGATTAAAATCTCCTGAATTTTTTCACCACAGTAGAAAAAAAATGAGCTATTTTGGCATATGTTTTCCAAACACAAATTCAATCCTAGTTCCAAGCAAACAAATTGATAAATTACATTAGTCTCAAATAAATGTAGCCAAAAGTGGATATTTTATCTTAAGGAAAAGGAAAAGATAAAGAGAATAAGTTATTTTCTTTAGGACATCAAAACATGTTGTGGAAAACAAGAAAATAAACTTAAATGGTGTTAGAATCCCCAAATAAAAACCTCCAGTAATACTGTACCCACAACATATAGCTCACTGTCATAGTTTAGCTCCAGCCCCCCCAAGTTGGCAACTAAAACCATGTGCCACTCACTCACCCCTCCCCCACTCCTAGTGGGATAGGGAGGACAATCAGAAAACAAAAGGCAAAACTTGTGGGTTGGAATAAGAAGAGTTTAACAGAACAGTGAAAAAGAAAAAAAAAAAAAAAAAAAAAGAAACAATATGCAAAGTGAGGGATGCACAGCACCATTTTTCACCACATGGTAATCCCAATGTGCAGTTCACCTTTCTGAGCAAACTTTTCTCTAAGCAGCGATCGTGAACTCCCAACCACAGCTCGTACAGAAACCTCCCCCAGGCAGTCCAGGACAGTAGCTCGCACTCGAAACACAATAGCACCAAACCGTGTGGCCCAGAGAGAACCATGAGCATCCCAGACCACCCCACACCCTGGCAACGAGAAAGAGAGACTCCTCCCATCCCCCTACTCCTGGCCAGGCCACTTTGAAAACTGAGCATGACCTTATATGGTAGCAAATATACTTTTGTCTAGTTTTGGGTCAGTTGTCCTGGCTGTGTCATCCTCCCAGCTACCTGTGGAAATTAACCCAGCACATTCCACCCCTTATTCTATACCATGTATGTCATGTTCAGATCTTACACTTATGAACACATTTCAATTAACTATGATCACTTTTTATATATAGATATATATACACAC